>JAQZBX010107371.1:0-10663 GCA_029593785.1 Cabassous unicinctus
TTTTTTGTACATTAGTACTGAACAATATGAGGAGGAAATCAGTGGAAAAATTCCATTTTCAATAACAACAAAAAGACTCAAATACCTAGGAATTAATTTAACCAAAGAAGCACAGGACCTATATGCAGAAAACTACAAAATAATGCTAAAAGAAATTTTAAAAGACCTAAAAAAATGGAAAGACATTCCAAGATCATGGATTGGAAGAATAAATATCATGAAGATGTCAGTCTTACCTAAACCAATTTATAGATTCAAGGCAATACCAATGAAAATCCCAAAGGCTTATTTTATAGAACTAGAGAAGGCAATTATCAAACTCATTTGGAAGCGTAAGTACACCCTAATAGCCAAAAACTTTCTAAAAAAGAAGAGAAAAGTGGGAGGAATTTCACTGCCTGATCTTGAAATATATTACAAAGCTACAGTGGTCAAAACACCATGGTACTGGCATAAAGATAGACAGATAGATCAATGGAATAGAATTGAGAACCCAGAAATAAACCCTCACCTATATAGTCAAATGGTTTTTGACAAACCTACCAAGTCCATGTTAACAGGACAAAACAGTCTCTTCAAGAAATGGTGTTGGAAGAATGGATATCTACAACCAAAAGAATGAAAGAGGACTCCTATCTCACCCACTATACAAGAATCAACTCAAAATGGATCAAAGTTCTAAATATAAAAACCAGGACCATAAAATTACCAGAAGAAAATATAAGGAAACATCTTCAAGACCTTGTAGTAGGTGGTGGTTTCTTGGACCTTACACCCAAAGCTTGTGCAACAAAGGAAAAAATAGATAAATGGGAGTTCCTCAAAATTAAACACTTTTCACATCACAGGACTTTGTCAAAAGAGTGAAAAGGCAGTCAACTCAATGGGAAAAAATATTTGGAAATCACATATCCAATAAGGGTTTAATATCCAAGATATATAAAGAGATGTTACAACTCAACAGTTAAAAGACAAATGACCCAATTAAAAAATGGGCAATAGAATTAAACAGACATTTGTCCAAAGAAGGAACACAAATGGCAAAAAAACACATGAAGAAATGCTCAATATCACTAATAATTAGAGAAATATAAATGAAAACTACAATGAGATATCATTTCACACCTATCAGAATGGCCACTATCAAAAAGACAGAGAACTACACATGTTGGAGAGGATGTGGAGAGACAGGAACACTTATTCACTGTTGGTGGGAATGCAGAATGGTACAGCCACTGTGGAGGACTGTTTGGCAGTTCTTAAAGAAGTTGAACATAGACTTGCCACGTGACCTGGCAATACCACTACTGGGTATATACCCAGAAGAACTGAGAGCAGTGACATGGAAAGACAACTAACTGCACACTGATGTTCATAGCAACATTATTCATGATTGCCAAAAGTTCAAAACAACCCAGGTGTCCATCAATAGATGAATGGATAAACAAACTGTGGTCTATTCCCACGATGGACTATTATGCAGCTATAAGAAGAAATGAAGTTGTAAAACATATGACAACATGGATGAACTTGGAGGACATTATGCTGAGCGAAGCAAGCCAGACACAAATGGACAAATACTGTATAATTGTGTGACTATGAACCAAATATATTGTGTAACATATTGTTTGATTCAAAAAAATTTTATATGTATCCAGTACATTCAATTGAGATATGTATGTATTTATTCATCTGTGTTTACTTTTTAGTTTTTAATTGTTTATATATTCAATTATTAAATGCACAAAATAAAAGAAAAAAGAGATAACACATGACAATGAATATAGTTTTTTTTTCAAAAATAGTTGGAAATGTCACAAAACAGACAAATGCAGCCACTTGTATATACATGCAAACATATTTATGACAAAATAAGAAATACTCATAACAATACATGCATCATCTCTGCAGCTAAACACAAGGTCATACTGGTATTTATAAATACTATTTTTTTTCCACTCGTCATTCCATATTCCCTCTGCCCTCAAAACACACCTCAGTTGGATATGGTTCTTTGTCTGGTAGGGTAATCTAAATATTCATTATTTTTTGTTGTTTGTTTAGCCTTCCATTGCTTTTTAATTAGAGAAGTTGCAGGTTTACAGAAAAGTCATGAATAAAATACAGAGTTTACATATGCCACACGATTATTAACAACTTGCATTAGTTTGGTACATTTTTCACACTTCATTAAAGATCATCAACTACAGAAGTTTCACCATTTGCATGGTGCAGTCCTATGCTTGCATGCTATTTTATTTTATTTTTATTCTATTAACATATATACAACCTAGACTTTCCCCCTTTTAACAATACTGACTTATACAATTAAGTGTTGTTAATTATGTTCATGTTGTACTACCATCATCACATACATTACCAAAATTTAAGATCAAACCAGTTAGAAATTCTGTCCATTTTAAGCATTAACACCTCATTCCCTAGCTCATTCCATCCCCTGGTGACCAATATTCTGACTCTATGAGTTTACTTATTCTAATTATTTAATAAAGGTGAGATTAAACAATACATGTACTTTTGCGTCTGGCTTATTTCATGCAACTTGATGTCTTTAAGGTTCACCCAGTTATTGTACATATCAGAATTTCACTTATTTTTCCATCTGAAAATGTTCTATTGTATTTCTATACTATGTTATTTATTTATTTATTTATTTTTAATATGTAGAGAGCACAGATTTTTTAAAAATACAAATCTATTAAAATGCATATCACCTTTGGGAAAACAATATTAAAACTTGTTTTTTTCCCCCAATAAACTCTTCTCAGGCTCAGAAAACAAGAGATCACCTCCGGAAAAGCTGTAAATTAAATTCCCTAAAGCCACAAGCTACGGGTGTGGAAAAGTTTCACCCCAGACTTTATGGAACTGTGCTTTTACACTTGAAAAAAGTTTACAACCGTGCATTCTTCAAAGGGGGTCTGTAAAGGGTTCAGAGCCTGGAGGGGATGAGGGGATGAGAGGCAACGGTCCCAGGACAAAGGCGCCTCCACCTCTGGGGGCTGCACGAAGGGCACAGCCTCACCAGGCGGGGAGGTGCGTGGTTTCAGTCCTGCGCGAGGCCGTCGGGCGGGGCTCCCCGTGTGAAGGCGCTCCCACGTATTCTTGGCCCCGGTGCAGCGCGGTGGCGCTGGCGCGGTCCAGCTGGTCCTCATGCGCCTCCCGTATGCTCTCAGAGCTGTAATCCTGCGGTCGTGGTCGCGGTAGGTGCTTTCGGGTGGTTCCTAGAAGGCGGCGAGCGGAGCTACCCGGCAGCGGGGCGGCGGGGCGAGCCCCTACGCGGTAGGCGACGCTCAGAGGGTCCCACGCGAAGCCCAAGGTGCGCTCAGGCGCTGGCGGCCTGCGGGGGAGACCAAGAGTCAGCGCCCGGGGCCGCTCCTGGACCCTCTCCCTCTCCCCCTCTCCCGGGTACTCGACGCCCGCCGGCAGGGGGAGATCGTGCTCCCCGTGCTCCTCCTTTGACCTTCAGGTAGCCCTGGAGCGCCCTGGAGCGCCCTGGCACTGCCCTAGCGCTGCCGCCGGTGCCCGCCGGGTTCCTTGGCCGGCAAGCCGCTCTCCTTGGCCCGGGGCTGGACGTCCGGCAGTTCTGTCTGCCAGCCGCAGAGCTGGAAGCTGGAGGCTGCTGAGGAATCGCCCACGCCGCGTTGGGGCGCGGATCCGGGCGGACGCCGGCGAGGCCTGGCTCAAAAGGCACGACTTCTCCAGGACATCCCCAGGAGCGGACTAGACAGGAACTCCCCACCGGGCGCCCAGGATCCTCGTGTGTGTTGGGGAGAGGGGGTCCCTTCAGCCTCCTGGGTTCCTGCGGAGTTCCTGGAAGAACCATGATCAACACTAGTGACAGCACCCACCCCTTCTCCTTCCCTAATTTGTTATGTACAGTTGTTCATAGATTTGCTTATAATACTTTTTATTTCTGTAAGATCAGTAGTGACATCAACATTTTCATTTCTGATTTTAGTTGTGTCTTTTTTCCTTTGTGAGTCGATAGTCTTGTTAATTTTATTGTTTTTTAAAAGATCACCAGCTTTTTGTTTTGTTTATTCTCAATTGTTTTTCTACCCTATTTTATTTATCTCTTCTCTAATCTTCCTTCCTTCTGAAAACTTTGGGTATACTTTGCTCTTCTTTTTCTAGTTCAGCTTGGCAGCGAGGTACTTAATTTGATATCTTTCTTCCTTTTACTATAGGCATTCACAGCTATAGATTTCCGTCTGAGGATCGCCTTCGCTGTATCCCGTAAATTATGGTATGTTGTGTCTTGGTTTTCATTCATATCTAAGTATTTTCTGATTGCCCTTGTAAAGAAGAAATGACTACATATTATTTACCCATTTATATGTTGTTGGACACTTGTATTGCTTTTGGCATTTGTGAATAATGCTGCTATGAACATCAGTGTGCAAATATCTCTTGAAGTCCTTGCTTTCAAAATTTTTGTGTTTATACCTAGAAGTGGGTTTGAGGGATCAAATGGTAATTGTTGTTTTTAAAAGCCCTTGTAAAAGAATATATCAGCTCCCTACTTCCATTTTATTTTCTGTAAAGTGCTGGAGAAGACCATGGATGTATCTAAAACTGATGTTGCTGGTAGGATTAATTCGATAAGAACTTTCTAATATTTGTGAGGTTTCTTTAGCAAAGCCTAAAAAAATAGTATGTCATTTTATTCATTCTTTATTTTTGTCACTTAGAGATTTTAGACTCAAGTGAGATTTCAGGACTTGAGTACTTTGCTCAGCTTTGTAAGGCAGAAATAAATGGAAAATCTCTAGCTTGAAATAAACATTTCTTTGAATCCTGTCTTTAATTGAACTTACACAAAAAACCTGTACCAAAACAATTTCAAAATGCTGAATCCAGATTTTTTGTGTATGTAATGTAAATAAATGTATATTATACGATATATACCATTTTAAATCCATCATATCCTTAGTATTGTAATATTTGGTCCTTTAATAATGAGTTTTGTTCACACTGGGATAAAATTGAAAGAAATTTAGAGTTGATTTATATTCATAGCCCTTGCAGTTTAGGCATGATAATATTTTGTTATCATTTTTATCTCTCTAGCTTTTCTGAGCAACTGAATTTATCCAGAAAATTTTCACACCTTTAAGTCAGTTAGATCAATTTGAGAAATGACCAATATTGTTTTAATACTTGTCATTTTGTTTTATGATAAATATGTAGGCTTTGCTAATAGAAATAACATTCCACTGAATAAGTCCTACATTAACGAAAAGTAGCTAGCTCTTGATGGTACATCACATTCAACCCTGGAACATTTTTAAACACTTCGCCTAAAATGATTTATAGATTCAGTGCAATGCCAATAAAAATTCCAACAACTTTCTTTGGTGAAATGCAAAAGCCAGTCATCAAATTTGTATGGAAGGGTAAGGCTTCTCAATAGTCAAAACCATCTTGAGAAAGAAAAATGAAGTTGCTTGACTTGTGCTTCCCAATCTTAAAGATAATTATGCAGTCTTAGTAATCAAAACAGCATGGTACTGTTATAAGAAGAGACATTCTGACCACTGAAATTGAATTGAGAGTTCAGATGTCAACCCTCGTATTTATGGCCAACTGATGATTCACTCACTGGGGATATAATAATTTCTCCAAAAATGTTAATGGGAAAACTCAATGTACATGAACAAATTAAGGAAGGTGGTTCCCTACTTCTCATCATATACAACAACCAAATCAAAATGGAAGAAAGGCCTAAATATAAGAACAAGAACCTTGTAGCTCTCAGAAGAAAACACACAGAAGCAACTTCAGGATCTTTTGTTAGGCAATAGTTTATTCACTTCTATACTCAAAGCACAAGCAAAAAGAAAAAAAAGAAAAAGAAAAAAAGATAAATGGGACCTCCTCAAGCTTTAAACTTTTGCTCTTCAAAGGATTTTACCCTGAAGGGAAAAGACAACTTACACAATGGGAGAAAATATTTGGAAACCACATATTGAGTAAAGGTTTAATATCCAGAATATATAAAGAAATTCCACTATTCAACAATAAAAAGACCCATGAGCCCAGGAAAAAATGGGCAAAAGTTTGAACATTTTTCCAGGGAATATACACAAATACCCAGATAGCACATGAAAAGATGCTGAGCAACCTTAGCCATTAGGGAAATACAAATCAAAGCACAATGTTTAGTCTTCTAATCCTTGAACACGGATGTCCTTCCATTTATGTAAGTCTGTCTTGATTCTTTTAGCAATGTTTTGTATTTTTCTGTGGAGAAGTCTTTTACATTCTTTGATCAATTTGTTCCTAGGTATTAGATTCATTTAATAGCTTTTGTGAAAGGAGTTTTTCTTGGTTTCTTCTTCTGATTATGAATTACTAGTATATAGAAACATACTGAATTTTGAGTGTTGATCTTGTACCCTGCAACTTAGCTGAATTCATTTATTAGTTCCAGTAGCTTTTTTAATGGATTTTTCAGGATTTTCTGTATATTGGATTAGGTCATCTTCAGATAAGAAAGTGTTATTTTTTTCCTTTCCAATTTTGATGCCTTTTCTTTTTCTTGGGTAATTTCTCTGGCTCAACTTCCAGGACAGTGTTGAATAATAGTGGTGGCAGTGTGCACTATTGTTTTGTTCCTGATCTTACAGAGAAAGCTTTTATTCTTTCACTATAGAATATGTTGTTAACTTTGGGTTTTTCCTAGATGTCTTTAACATGTTGAGGAAGTCTCCTTCTATTCCTTGTTTACTATGCGTTTTTATCAAGAAGGGGTGCTGGATTGTGTCAGATGCCTTTTTTGCATCAATTGAGGTGATCCTGTTTTTTTCCTTTGTTGTTTTAATGTGGTATATTACATTCATTGATTACTTTATGTTAAACCACCCTCACATACTCGTGATGAATCAAATTTTACTACAAAGTGTAATTCTTTTTATGTGCTGTTGGATTTAGTTTACTAGTATATTGAGGATTTTTCAATTATATTCACACGGTGTACTGATTTGTAGTTTTATTTTGGTATCTTTATCTGGTATTGGAAAGAGGAATATAAATATATGCACAGTAAAAATATGACTTATGTAATATTAACATCTAATATATGAAGTGTAACCATGTGGAATATGGATGTATGCTTTGGCCTGATAAAATGAGTTAGGGAGTATTCCCCCTTATTCAATTTTTTGGAAGAGTTTGAGCAGGATAGAATTTTTTTAATCCATTTATTTTGATGGATATTTGGGTTACTTCTACTTTTTTGCTATCCTGAAAAGTGCTGCTGTGAGCATTTGTGTACACACATCATCCCTATTTTTTAAACATTCACTTTTTAAAAATTTGAGACATTGTGGGTTAAAACAATCATGCATACCATACAGGATTCCCATACATTGCCCCACCAACAACAACTTATATTGTTGTAACACATTTGTTACAAATGATTAAAGAACATCATCATAATATTACTATTATCCATAGTCCATAGCATATATTTGGTTTATTTTCCCACAAACTTTCCTATTATTAACATCATATATTATTATTGTATATTTATTATAGTTCATAAGAGAATGATATCATATTTGTACCGTTAACCATAATCCATTATTCACTGTGTTATATGGTCCCATGCATTGTACAGTCCATCTAAGTGTACACTCAGTAGCTCTCAGTTTATTCACAGAGATGTGCTCTTATTATTCAAGTCCATTACAGAATGTTTTTTTAAATATATTTTTAATTTTAAATGATATTTAGATTACATAAACATTACATAAAGTATATTGGAGATTCCCATATGCCCTGCTCCCTACCTCTCCCACATTTTCCCACATTAACAACATCCTTCATTTGTGTGGTAGATTTGTTACAATTGATGAACACATTTTGGTGCATTGCCACTAAGCATGGATTATAGTTTCCATTGTAGTTTACACTCTCTTCCGCAGAAATTTCTAAGTTATGACAAGATATATAATGGTCTGTATTTGTCTTAGTGGTGTCATTCAGGACAATTCCCAAGTCCCGAAAATGGACCCATATTACATCTGTTTTTCCCCTCTCCCTCCCCTTAGAACCTCCCGTGCCTACTTCCTCCACATCAATGATAAAAGTTCTGCCATTTTAAGAATCACAATAAGTCTATAGTAGAATACCAGTAAGTCTTCTCTAGTCCATAATT
Organism: Cabassous unicinctus; assembly: GCA_029593785.1. NCBI lineage: Eukaryota > Metazoa > Chordata > Mammalia > Cingulata > Chlamyphoridae > Cabassous > Cabassous unicinctus. Next base: position 8,186 of record JAQZBX010107371.1, read on the forward strand.
CATTCCCCAATCCTGAGGATTCTGGAATGGTGATGCCCACTCCACCTATAATTGAGAGGGGGCGTAGATCCCATGGGGCATTTGGATGGCACTATATTGTTTGCAGTTGCAGATACTCTTGGTTCCTTGGTATGGTAATTGTCCATCATCATCTCCTTGTGAGTTGTCCTGGGTGAGGCCAATGAACTGGAAAGTAGGTGTTGCAGCTCTCTTGAGATTTAGGGCCTAGCTGGCACATGGACAGCCTACATATTTAAGTCTCTTGGACATATACCTATCAACTTGAGTACTAACCATAGGTTCAAATAGAAGTGTCAGAAGAACCATGTGTAGGGAAACCACAACCGAGTCCAACTCTGTCACACTGAGGAGCATAAATTCCCAGTAGGGCCCACTGGCAGGGCACCAAACTCTTGACATGTCTGTCTTTCCTATGTGTCTGGATGTCTCCAGAGCCCTCAGGAACCCTGCTATTTGAGGCAATATTTATTTTGGCAGTCAATGAGATCCTGCTGAGACATGCATAAGCATAACTTCTGGAATGACCTCCAGACTCACTTTGAAGTCTTTTAGCCATTTAAACTCATTTGTCTTTATCCTTTCCCCCTTTTGGTCAAGGTATTTTTCCAGTTGCATTGCTGGTTGGTTCTTGGTACTAATCCCTTGGTGCCAGGGAGGCTCATCACCAGGAGTCATGTCTCACACTGGGGGGAAGATAATGTATTTATATGTTGAGTTTGGCTTAAAGAGAGGCCACATGTGAGCAACAAGGAGGCACTCAGGAGGTAACTCTTAGGCACCAATAATAATACTAGGTTAAGTTTCAATTTCAAAAGTAAAGTTTCCTAAGTACAGTCATCAATATCAAGGGCTCATAAATGGTCCATCCTCCCTCACTAGTCACTGCCCCTATACTCGGGATTCTTGCTATCTCGTTAAAGAATGTGGCAGAGCTCCCCAGGGTGAGAATTCAATATTTTTTCAGTTATTGTGTGACTCTCCACCCACCATGACAATACCCCATGAACATTTGAACACATTTTTATGCCTTATAGGTGTGCCCCGGGTGGACCTCCTCCCTTGCATCCCCCATCACTGACACCTCACACCAATGATCCTCCCTTGCCACAGTTGTAACCCTTCTGTGATCTAAAACTTCTTTAAAAAAATGAAGCCAACAGAATAGCCAAATATAATTCTTAAAAAATGAAATAATAAATATAGTTTTAAAAATAACAAATAAAATACAAAAATTTTAAGCAATATTGGAATAATAAAAATATAATAAAATTTAAAAAAATTTTGACATTGTCTTTCATCACTGTAAAAGCTGTTGTCTTTTATGTGTAGTGATATTTTCTTCCATTTATTCCCCCAGTGTCTTATTTTTTTCATTTTGTCTTCAAAGAAGATTTAGGTTACAGAAAAGTAATGTACAGAATATAGGGGATTCCCATATACTCAATGTCCTCCTACATTTCCCCTTTCTCCTGTTAATAAATTTTATATGTGGATGGTATATTTGTTACAAGTGATGTACAAATAATGAAACATTGCTACTAACCGTGGTCAATTTACATTATGGTTTACATTTTGGACCATACACTTTTATAAAATGTGTGCTGAAAATTTAATATGGCCTGAATCCATCATTGCAAATCATGTAGAACACGTCCATCATCCCCAAAATGCCACATGTTCCATGTATTCTATTCCTTCTTCCCTCTCCCCTTGGGACCCAAGACAACCACCAAGCTTCACTCCTTGAAGAACAAGATTTTTAGTTACTTGCAACAACATTGAGGGCTTGATAATCTGCTTGTCCTCCCCTATTAGGCACTTCTTATGCTCTCTAGAGGCTTCTTCCCCTCTATCTGAGAACATAGCAGGACTCTCCAGTATGGGAGTCCAACAACTTCCCATTCATTAGGTGGGTCTCCACACACTAATATAACACACTATGACAAGAAGAACACTCACACACTCCCTAGAAGCTTGCTCCAGTTGTGTCCTGTCCCACATGCACCCCACATCCAGCACCCTAAGTTAGTAACCCTCCCCTGTCATATTTACCAAAAGAAAATTCCCAACATTTTAGTTTCAGCCACATACCCGTAAATCCAGAGTTTGACTGCTCACTCCCCGAACCCTCCCCCCAGTTCCATGGACAGTCCGACACTTGTAATCGTCTGTTTATTTAATAACCTGCAGTCTAATGGGTGTAAGATGATATCTCATTATGATTTTGATTTGCATTTCCCTAATAGCTAGAACATTGAACATCTTTTCGTGTGCTTTTCAGCCATTTGTATTTCTTCTTTGGAGAAATATCTATTCAAGTAACTTGCCCATTTTTTAAATGGATTGCTTTTCTTTTTATTTTTGATGTGTAGGATTTCTTTTTATATGCTGGATATTAGGCCCCTATCAGATATATGATTACCAAATATTTTCTCCCATTGAGTAGGCTGCCTTTTC
>JAQZBX010107372.1:0-10659 GCA_029593785.1 Cabassous unicinctus
AATTTTCCACATTTCCATTGATCCTTTGCCATGTTGAAAGTTGCAATATGATGGACTCATAGTAACACCAGGTAGCTAGAAAAAGCAGGCAAAAGGATTATGCGATCCACATTTCCTTAGTATATCATTCAATAGACAAAGTGTTTCATCTAGCTCTCCCTTTTCTTTGGGAAAACATGGGGATGATATTTTGGGGATTCGAATTTGGACACCAAGCAGTCTAAGCTTAAGTGCCAGGTGTTCCTGGAGTACAGGGAAGTGTTAGCTGTCCAGCACCAGGAGACCACACCTAGTCACAATCACTCATTAACTCTCCTTACTAAATATACTCAGGGTCAATCTCCCTCATTCCTTCAAGTGTTGAACTCCTTGCATACTGCCACCCTAACCAATCTATATGAGTTTTAATGATTTTGCTGCCTCCTAGGTAATACCTCCAGGACCCTGGCTTCTCAGTTTGCAGTCTTTCACTCATGCAATTATATATTCTTCCTCCATAACTCAGGCCACTTAGGGGATAAACTTAGGTCATCCACTAAAACCTTATACTAAAAATCCATTTCTTCTGTCATGACTCCCTAACAATTTTCATCATGACTCCCTAACAATTTCATTTAATTCTCTCTAGTTTTTTTAATTCCAATGATTGTTCCATTCTGTTGGATTTGTACTCCATTAATCCTACCATCATTTTTCTCTCATCTCCACTGTGAAATCTTCAATTACCTTCTGATCCAGCTTTGATTCCTTGACTAACCATTATATTCACTCCCTTACATTAACCATATGTTCACTTGTTTATTTGTACCTTTATCATTTACCTAGTCAAATCTCAACTCCAGTTAAATTCAATTACCAGTCTGCTTTAATTTTGCAACCACATAACTGAATGAGGCTGGAAGAAATAATATAAACAAGTTGACAAGCTTCATCCAAAATCATGATTGCTTATTAGTAAAGCCATTCAATTTTATTTAATATTCCTAATTTATTCAGCCCCTAACTTACCTAAATAACTAGTTCATCTTCTCCTCTTTGCAAAACTTCAAATGCTTCCAGGCTTATATTCACTTTAATATGATTACTGAGCTCACTTTTTCTCTAAGGAAATATAACCAGAAGAAAATTTCCTCTTGTCCTGACTCCTCTAATCTCCTATCTATGTCTGTGCATATAATGTGCCTTCTTTTCTTAGGACTGCTAGCTCCTCTTTGAGAACAAAAATGTCTTTGTTATACTACAGAATTTCCTTGTTGCTGCAGAAGGACAAAACTTCAATCATTATTCACTCTTACTCCAGCATAATCATATTTTTCCATTTATAAGACAATTCATATTTGAAGTAATAAATATAATTTCTGGCACCTTAAAAGATTGCAGATGTTTTCTATTTGTGGCAGTGTATTCATAGCCATGTCCTGAGGCCTCAAAGCATAGTTTAGGACTGTGTTCTGATAAGAGCAGTAGGGTTTAAGTAACAGGTTAAAGTATTTTACATATTTTAAAGAAAGAAAGATAAATCAAGTTAGTACCCCAAGATTACAAAGGATTTTGACAAAAGTATTGGATGAAGAAGCCAGCTATCTTTTCTTATAAGTTTTTGTCTTCTACATAAAACTACTTATTTTAGTTTCCTGGGCTGCTCAAGCAAATACCATGAAATGGGTCAGGCTAAGAAATGGGAATTTATATGCTCACAGATTGAGACTGGGGAAAAGTCCAAATTATGACATCATCAAAGCAATGCTTTTTTCCTGAAGACTTTGACATTCTGGGGCTGGCTGCTGGTGATCCTTGCTCCTTAGCTAGTCATATGACAAGGCATATGGTGGTGTCTCCCTGTCTCTCCCTTCTTTTTTGTGTTCCATTAATGTTCAGCTTTTGCTTCTTGTTGCTTTTTCTTTCTCTGGCTCAATTTCATTCTGATTATAAAAGATTCTGGTAATAGGATTAAGAAGAATACTCATTGCAGTGGGCCACAGCTTAACTGAATTAATGTCATCAAAAAGTCCTACTTACAATGACTTCACACCCACACACATGGACTAACTAAAAGAACATGTTCTTCTTGGGGAGATACAGCTTCAATCCATTGCATTCCACCCTGTGTTCCCCAAAAATAAATGTTCTTTCTACATGCAAAAAGCACTCATTACATAATAACATCTCCAAAACCTTATGTCATTTCTGTAACAATGTAACTATAAAGTCTCATTACAATCACTTATACATGTGTTCTTTCCTGGAACACAATTTTCCTCTGATTGTGGACCAATGAAACTTAAGAAGTTATCTGATTCCAATACAAAAATGGAAGACCAGGCTTTTTCTCTCAAGCAACTCACATTTCTTTCAACTTCTATCCATTACCCAATTCCAAAGTTGTTTCTACATTATTGATATTTGCTATAGCATCACCTCACTTTCCTGCTACCAAAATTTCCAAAATTTCCTGGTCTGCTCAAGGTAACCATGAAAAGAGTCAATCTAAATTATGGAAATTTATTTTCCCATGGTTTGAGGCTGGAAAAAAAACTAAATCAAGCCATCATAAAGGTGATACTTATTTCCCAAAGGGTGTGGTGTTCTAAGGCTGGCTGCTGGTAATCCTTGGTCCTTAGTTTCTCACATAGCAAAGCACATTGTTGTGTCTCCTTGTCTCTCTCTTCTCTTCTAGGTTCCATTGATATTCAGCTTCAATGGCTTCCTGTGGCTTTCTCCCTCTGTGACTTAATTTCATTGTCTCTGGTAATAGGATTAAGTCAGATACTTAACAAAAGTAACCTCATCAAAATGTCCTAATTAAAATGTTTCACACCCACAGGAATAGATTACATTTAAGAACTTTTTTTGTCTTGGGTACAAACCACGTCAATGACTACATTACTTAATCCTGATATTTATATGTGAATTGTGGCAGTTTGGTATTGTTTATGAATTCCAAAAATAGATATATGGATTGTATTTGTAAACTGATCTGTTCCTCTGGGTGCATCATATTGTATTAGAAACAAAGGTTTTATGTTTGCTTTATTAAATCAAGATTAGGGCTTTTAATTGACCACACCATTAGGGTGACTCAGTTTGAGTCCCTGCCCCCCACTTTTGTGGGCTATATAAACAGATGCTTAATCAAAGACAGGGAACTAAATACATGGAGAAGGAAAATATGGAAGCAGATGTGCAGGAAGAGTGCTCCATAGATATGGCCCCAGGAAGAGAGATGAGCCTGATAGTCTACAGCTGACCTTGTGGAGAGAACAGAGCAGCTTAGCCTAGAGAGAAATGGCCCCAGAGAGAATGATGAGCCTTATGCCAGCCTACAGCTGAGATTGGAAGAAGCTGGGACCATGGACTCTAAGAGGAAGGAGGAAGGCTGAAACCTTGCAGATATCACCTGCCATTTTGCATCAACTTGTGGTAACAGACATTGGGTGAAAAAATACCTCTTTTGGTAACTTGAGATGGACTCCTTTGGGCCTAGTAACAGTCAGTTTCTACCCAAAATAAATACCTTTTATAAAGAGTTCTGGGACTTTGCATCAGTACTCCTTTGGCTGACTAGTACATGCACTCTTTAGTTATTTTTAGATTTTGGCTGATGGGCTTCCAAGAAGTAATACCCAAAACATACAAGGAAGGCTAAGAAATTGAGACACATGAGGCAATGAATGAAATGCAGCCAAGGAATCAAACCAGTCCCAAAAAATATGATTTATACTTGCATAATTCATTTTCTGATAACATATATAATCTTACACATTTCTTTCTGCTTTTCCTTTTATGACATACTTTGAATATATTTTTAAATAAATCAATATTTGTCTCAGTTTCTCAGTTGCTATGGCAAATACCACACAGTGGATTGGCTGAAATAAAGGTGTTTTTTGCTTGCTAGAGGTTTCCAAGGCAATATAACAAGATGGGTTGGCTTTGACAAAGAGAATTTATTAACTTATAAGTTTATATTACTGAGGCAATAAAAATGTCCAAATCAAGGCATCATCAGGAGATGCTTTCTCTCTCCCAGTTAGCATCTCTGAGTGATCAGGTACATGTTGGCATCTACTCATCTCTCTCCTCTCCTCCAGGTCTCACTGCTTTCAGTTTCTTGCTTAAGTGCCCTCTTTTCATCTTCTGTGTTCTATTGATTTCAACTTCTGGCTCCCAAGGTCTTCTTTCTAAGCTTCTAGGGGTTTTTCTTTGTGTCACTGGATGTTTCTTCCATCTTATAGAGGACTCCAGTAAGACAATTAAGACCCACCCTTTGTCCCACAATCTAATCAAAGGCCTTTAACTGAAATAAATCAATCAAAAGGTCCTACCTAAAATAGGTTTTACATGCACAGGGGTGGCTCTGAGAACATGATCTTCTGGGGTCCATCCAGCTTGAAAGTAACACAAAAAGGAATTTATTGTCTCATGGTTTCAGAGGCCAGAAGTACAATCTAGGCATTGGTTAGAAGGCTTCACTACTTGAAATGTTGTTAGCAGTCTGACTGGGCAGTATTTTTTGAATTCTTTGACTTTTCCACCACAGGGCAATGTACTCTCTGTTCTCCATTTATTCAAAACTACTTTTGAGTTTTAGGGGAAAATGGACAAGACTTTTTTTTTTTTTTCAAATAACATCTACATATTTTTAACAAGTTACTTTTAAGCATTATACATTTTGTATAATAAATTTTGCATAAAAAATGTGTCCTTGCTCGAAAAGAGATTTGACCTTTGCCTTTGGCTACCGGGAAGTATTCTCTAGGCCGTAGGAATGTCGTATTTGATAATAGTATCTTTGTTTTCCTGGGGGCTTTAACCACTAGATAGTCTAACAATGTTGTATATGATGGAGGTTTTTGGGACAACCATATAAGTTCCAACCTCCCATACTCTGGAGAGGATAGAGACTAAAGATCAGTCATGTGTGCAGTATGATATTAAGCACCATTAAAATCTCTGGACACCAGAAAATTGGGTGAGCTCTACTGGCTGAGAATACTCAGGGTATACAATCAGACATCTTTTTCTTCAAAGGAGGTAGCCCCATCCATGTTTCCATTGGGAAAGGACAACTGAAATCTTTGTATTTGAATGCCTCCCATACTCCTTTCTATATGTCTATATCCTTTAGCTATAATAAATCTGTAATTTTAAGTATAGCACTCTCTTGAGTTCTGAGAGTTGTTCTAGTAGATTATTGAGCTTAAGCATGGTCATAGGAACCCCAAAATTTGTAGCACCCAGGTCTGAATGAGGGTGGTCCTGGGCTACTCTGAACTTACACCTGGTGTCTGAAGAGAGGGCAGACTTGTGGAGACTATTCCCTCAGATGGTACTGTTTGTCTGATTACTCTTTTACAGTGTTTTAGTACATTTTAGTATTGCAAAAATGTAGTATATGTTTATATGCAAAAGCACAGTAGAAGAATATCAATATATAGGTAATTATTGATAGCTAAATAAATTGATTGAAATTAATGAATAGATAATAAAAGCTAATTCATTGGATTTTTAAATTAAATTAATACAGTGAATAGGCTCTGTACTAACCAGTCTTCAAGACATCTCATGAGGAAGAATGGCATCTTGCTGATTCATGTTGTTTAATTTCTTACACATGTTGGTTATTTTATGATAGAAACATGGAAAGTGTTGATAATCATATTATTCACAATTTCTTCAGTTTTCTACATCTTCTATTTTATGTGAATAATACTTGAAGGAATATCCAAGTCATTAAAGTAAAGAAAAGTGTTTGAAACTGATCCATTGAAAGATATTAAAACAATCATAGCAAATAATTGCAATAATTTTCCTGAATTATATCCTTTATCTCTAAAGGACAAAATTGGAACAATTAGAAAACTTAATAGGGATATTTGGATTACATAATAGTATCAGCACTAATTCCCTGATTTTTATGATGGCACTGTGGTTATTTAGAAGAACTTCCTCTCTTTGAGGGTAAAGCACACTAAATTGTTTCAAAGTATTGAAAGATCACATATAAAAATTACTCTCAATTGGTTCAGAAAAAAAGTTACTCTTTTGAAACTTGCTTCTTTTCTATAAATTTGAAATTATTTTAAAAGTTAGACAAAAATTTCATGGGAAAAATATTGAGTCAAATAGAGGACTTATGTGCTGATGTATATCTCAATGAATATTTAATTTACACAGAAGTTGCTCCTAGAGACACAATAAGTACTCTTAGTATTCCAATTGTGTAGTCCATTGCTGCATAGCTTGGCAGGAGACTCCATCTCTCTTGTTTAAACAAACTATGTCTATGTCCATGATGTTGTTTTTGACAATGGAAAGAGTCCTGTAGTTTAGAGATTAGTGGTGTATAGAAAATCTCACCAGAGTCAGAAAATAAGATTCTCAGAAAATGACTTCAGCTTCCAGGAGGATGGATAGATGCCCTTGTCCCTATTCCTCTTGTGAATTAAAACTAAAAAAAAACTTGGACATTACATATTAATAAAAAATGAAAACATTGATAGGTGGAGAGAAGGTGGCAGATTGGCTAGGAACTTGGAACCCAAGATAAAATATGATATGGAATTCCCTGAATTTCTTATTGCCACATATAAGCTGAAAATGCCAATGAGTGTAGATAAAATAAGCCCCAACAAAAGGTTGCCCTCTGAAGTCCAAGAATAAGGAAAAGGGCAGTCTAAAATCTGAACACTTTAATTCAATAAATGCACTATTCCATTCAAATGCCACCATAAAAAAACTAGCTCACAGCCACCTTGAGCATAAAAGATTAAATGGACGGTATAGACTTCTACCCTTTCCATGCTATAACAAGGCACTCCAAACTCTTTATTGAGGTGGTGTTGGAGAAGACCAAATTGGGAAGCAGAGTTTTCACCTCCACTAGGTAATGATTCCCCTCCCTCCAGTATCAGTGGAGACCAGATGAGAAACCCTGGACATCAACTCCCACCCGGTGGTAAAAAAAAGCATCCCTCTCCCTTCCTTATGAGGTACTGTCAGAAGAGAAAGAGTGGAGAGTCAAGACATTTATCACCTTCAGCAGTGTCAAGACCACACTCCAATGGTGCCAGTGGAAGCCATTTTATATAAATGTAATTATACATTGTTATACAATATATTTAGCTCAGTTTGCAAGTATTTTTTTGACCATTTTCACATCTATATTCACTAGGGTTATTGTCTGTAATTTTCTTTTTTCATAGTATATCTATCTGGTTTTGGTATTCAGTGATGTTGGCTTTATAGAATGAGGTTGGTAGCATTCTTTCCAGTTCAATTGTTTGGAAGAGCTTGAGCAGAATGGTATTAGATCATTGTTGAATGATTGGTAGAATTCACTTGGGAAGCCATCTGGTCCTGGGTTTTTCATCTTTAGGAGGTTTTTTGATGACTGTTTCAATTTCTTCACTTTTGATTGATTTGTTGAAGTCTTCTATTGTTCTAGTGTCAATGTAAGTGGTTTGTGTGTTTCTGGAATTTGTCTCTCTCATCTACATTTTCTAGTTTTTTGGCACACAATTATTTATATTATCTTTATGTTCTCTATTATTTCTGTCCCTCTCTTATTTCTGATTTTACTTATTTGCATCTTTTCTCTTTCTTTCTTTGTCAATCTAAGGGTTTTTTTAATTTTGATAATTTTCTCAAAGTACCGACTTTTGTTTTTTTTTTTAATTCTTTCTATAGATTTTTGTTTTAAATTTCATTTATTTATGCTCTGATCTTTACTATTTCTTTCCTTCAGCTTGGTTTAGGATTAGTTTGCTGTTTTGTTTTTGTTTATTCCTAGTTTCCAGGTGTGCAGGTATATCTTCAATTTCAGATTTCTTCTTTTTTTAGCAAAACAACTTTATTGATACATATTAATAAAGCATAAATCCATCAAAAGTGTATAATCAATGGTATTCCCTATAATCACATTTGTGCATTCATCATTTCAATCATTTTAGAGCATTTTCATTATTCCAATAATAATAATAAAACTAAAAATCAAAATCCAAACATTCAAACAAACAAAACTCATAACCTCTCACTCTTTCTCTGCTTCCCGTACTGTAAAGAGCTGCTATTCTGTTTCCTTCTCTCCATTTTATTAGTATTTATATTTTGTGCAGTTTTACATTTGCAATATCACCCATATTTGTATTTTACTTCATGTTTCACTATGTTATACAGTCCCTTGTTACATTTTTAAGCTTTCATTCTAGTAATGTAAGTGTCCTTAGGCTCGACATTTCAGCAACTATAATATCAATATAATAGCTCTGCTCATCACAGATGATGTATGTTCAAAATTTCAATTCATTTCCAAAGACTATAAACAATCTTTTAACCAACTCTGCACAGATTAACCATCAGTTTTCAATTCTCTACCCTGGTTCTATTTTCTGATGACCTATATTCTAATAATTAATTTCCTGAGTGTACATAATATATTGAGGGCAATAATTTTCCTTCTCAGCACTGCCTTTGTGGTTTCCAATAGGTTTTGATATGTTGTGTTCACATTTTCATTCAACTCAAAATATTTGCTGGATTCTCCTGCAATTTCTTCTTTGACCCATTAATTATTTGGTTGTGTTGTTTAATCTCCATATGTTTATGAATTTTCCCTTTTTCTATCCATTATTCTTTTCCATCTTCATTCTGTATGACAAGAGAAAGGCTTTTGAATAATTTCAAACTTTATAAATGTAATGACTGTTGTATTGTGACCAATATATTGTCTGTCCTGGAGAAGTATCCATGAGTGCTTGAAAAGAATGTATATCCTACTATTTTTGGGGTGCAATGCTTTATAGATGTCTGTTAAGTCTAGTTCATTTATATAATACTCATGCTCTCTGTCTTTTATTTATCCTCTGTCCAGAAATGCTATCCAATACTGAGATCTACTTATAAAAATCTCCAACTATTATTTAGAGACACCCATTTTTCCCTTCAGTTTTATCAGTGTGTATCTCAAGTATCTTGGGGCATTCAAGTTAGGAGGAAAAATATTTAGTACAGTTATTTCTTCTGGGTGATTTACCACTTTTATTATTATATAATGACTTTCTTCATCCATTATAACAGTTTGCATTTAACATTTATTTTGTCTGATACTAGAATTTCTACTCCTGCTCTTTTTCAGCTACTATTTGCATGGAATACCTTTTTCCAACCTTTTACATTTAAGCTGTTTGTGTACTTACATCCGTGGTGAGTCTATTTTGGACAATGTATGGATGACTCAATTTTTCATCCATTCTGTCTATGTCTTGCGATTGGGGAGTTCAAGCCAATAACATTCAATGTAATTACTGTATAGGCATTACTTACTTCATCCATTTTGTCCCTTGGTTCTCTGTTATTATGTCATACAATCACCTATCTGTCTTTTCTGAAATATTTTTTTTATTTATTTTTAAAATCTACTAGATTACCTATAAGCTGCATAAAAGTATAAGAGATTCCCATATGCCCCACTCCTCACACATCCCACTTTTCCCCACATTAACAACTTCTTTCATTAGTGTGGTACATTCATTGCAATTAGTGAGCACATTTGGGAGGACTGACACTAAGCATGGATTATACTTTACATTGTAGTTTATACTCTCTCCCATTCAATTCTATAGGTCATAGCAGGATATATAATGGCATGTATCTGTCATTGCAAAGTCATTCAGGACAATTCCAAGTCCTGAAAATGTTCCCATATTATACCTCTTTTTCCTTCTCCCTGACTTCAACACTTCCAGTGGCCACTGTCTTCACATCCATGATATAATTTCTTCCATTGCTAGAATCACAATTAGTCTATAGAATAATACCAGTAAGTCCACTCTAGTCAGTATTTTTCCCCAATATTGAGGATTCTAGAATGGTGATGCCTACTCCACCTCGAATTGAGAGGGGCTTCAATCCCATATGGCTGATGTGTGGAACTCTCTTGCTTGCAGTTGTTGACAATCTCGGTTCATTAGTATGGTGGTTGTCTATCATCACCTCACTGTTAGTTGTCCGGGGCAAGTCCAATGAATGGGAGAATAGGTGTTCCAACTCTGCTGAGGTTCAGAGTCCAGCTGGCATATGGACAATCAAGAGATTAAAGTCTCTTGGACATACACCAACTATAGGTTCAAATAAAAGGAACAGAAGAGGCATGTGTAGAGAAGTCACATTTGAGTCCAACTCTGCCACACTTGGAATCACAAATTCCAAGGTAGGGTCCACTTGCAATGCATCAAACTATGAAGCTATTTGCCATGACCATAGGTCCTGGGTGTCTCCAGAGCCCTCAGGAGCCCTACCATTTGGGATAGTAACTACTTTGGCAGTCTATGATATCCTGTTGAGACGTGCATAAGCATTACCTCTCTGATGACCTCCCAACTCACTTTGAAGCCATATAAATTCATTTGTCTTTACATTTTCCTCCTTTTATTCAAGGTTTTCCAGTTGCATCACTAGCTGGTGCTTGGTAGTAATCCTTCAGTGCCAGGGAGGCTCATCCCCAGGAGTCATGTCCCATGCTGGGAGGTAAGTAATGCATTTATATGCTGAGTTTGGCTTAGAGAGAGGTCACATTTGAGCAACAAGGAGGCTCCCAGTAGGTAATTCTTAGGCACCCTACAACACTATGCTATATTTCAATTTCAAGAGCAATGGCTC
>JAQZBX010107373.1:0-10651 GCA_029593785.1 Cabassous unicinctus
TTTTTTTTGACACAGAAGCAGAGGCCACCCCACAAATCTTGTATTCCTCATTTTCCCCTGAGCCATGTGGGTTGCCAAAGATTTGCCTTCAGTAGGCACTTCATTTTGGTCAACCAAAGTGATGGTTTAAGTAACATAGATTGCCTGGGTACCACCCTTTGATGCTGGAAGGATTCTTGCTTCCTTAAAACCTACCCAGGCCAGATACCCACCCACAGATTCCCATTTTCTTGAGAGAATTTTTCTGTAGCCACTTCTGGTACTACTCTACTAGCCAGGGTTATGTTGCAGAAAATAGAATACACACAAGTTTAAGCAGAATGGGATGTATTGCAAGACATTATATGGCTTAGGGAATTCTTTTGGAGGACAGATGGAATAATTTTTAGATGAACTTCCAGAATTAATATCCAAAGCCAGATCTCAGGAGTGGGCCAAAATCCGGAAGGTGCCTGCCAAATTTAAGTCATAGCTAAAGCATCTTGGCTCCAAAACCATTCCACCTCTATGGCAAGAACTTTGGGGTGAAAAATCATGTGACCTCTGCTACAATGAAAACTTCCTGCAAAATTTTGAAGTCTGTTTTAGAATTCTCTGCCAAAATCAGTACCAGCAAAATGGATATCCCACAATCTGCCTTTCTACTCACTTATTTTGGTTGTGAGTTCAACTATTTATGATTTGCATCTGACTGAAGGACCTAATATCAAATCTGGATCCCTAGTTGCAAGACATGCAAGGAAAAGTAGTTTTTAGTTTTCCATTATCTTTTGTACAGAAAGGTACATTAGAAGATTAGGTCTTTCTGTTCCTCTGCTTGGAATGCTCATCTCTCTAGGTACTTGCCTGCCTCTCACTCTTTCCTCTCTTAATTCTTTGCTCAAATGTCACTTCTGGAATGCAGTTTTTCCTTACTACTTTGTGGTAAATTGCAGCTCTCCCTTACAGCTAGCACTTGCTATCTCTCTTTTTTTCTGTATTTCTTTTTGTTTGACTCTCTGACTAGAAAAGAAGCTAAATGTAGGCAGGATTTTTGGTCTATTTTAATAGCTGGGCCCCAGTACTTAAGTAAATGTTAAATGAATGAATAAATGGAGAGTCAGCAAATCTACTAGTTTCACTATAGGTATCATTGGTATGTGGAATGTTTCTTTTTTGGTATACTGAAATTTACTATATTATTTCTTTATGGATTATGCTGTTACTATCTTAAGAAGTCCTTCCAGTCAGTGCGCCGCCAGGTACCGCCGGGAGACAGGGTGAGGAGGGCAGCAAAGGCGAGAGTGAGGCAGAGCTCAATCCCGCTGACGTGTGCGCATTGCGGAGTTGGGGGCGGCTGCCCTGGAACCTGTGGGATACTATGAAGAGGTGGAGCTGACTGAGACCAGCATGAACCTCAGCCCTGAGCGTATAGGGCCACTTTTGATCTGCTGCGTGTGCTGGGCAACGGGGGCTACGACAAGGTGTTCCAGATGCAAAAGGTGCAAGGCATCAACTCAGGCAAAATATAAGCCATGAAAGTCCTGAGGAAGGCCAAAATTGTGCGCAAGGCCAAGGACACAGCACACACGCGGGCTGAGCGGAACATTCTAGAGTCCGTGAAGCACCCCTTCATTGTGGAAGGGCTTACGCCTTCCAGACCGGTGGCAAGCCCTACCTTATCCTAGAATGCCTCAGTGGCGGTGAGCTCTTCACACATCTGGAGCGAGAAGGCATCTTCCTGGAGGACACGGCCTGTTTTGAACTGGCAGAGATCACACTGACCCTCCGACACCTCCATTCCCAAGGCATCATCTACCGGGACCTCAAAACCGAGAACATCATTGTCAGCAGGCAGGGCCACATCAAACTGACAGGCTTGGGCCTCCGTAAAGAGCCAATTCACGAGGGCGCCGTCACCCACACCTTCTGCGGCACCATCGAGTACATGACGCCTGAGATTCTCATGTGCAGTGGCCATAGGCAGTGGAGTGGTGGAGCTTGGGAACCTTGATGTATGAAATGCTCACTGGATCGCCACCCGTCACCGCAGAAAACCGGAAGAAAACCATGGACAAGATCGTCAAGGGGGAGCTGATACTGCCCCCTGATGCCCGAGACCTAGTCAAAAATTTTCTGAAACGCAGTCCTAGCCAACGTATCGGGGGGTAGCCCAGGGGACGCTGCTGATGTGCAGAGGCATCCCTTCCTCCGGTACATCAGTTGGGACGACCTCCAGGACCGCCGTGTGGATGCCCCATCCAGACCCTGGCAGCAGTCAGAAGAGAATGTGAGCCAGTTTGACACCCGCTTCACGCGGCAAACGTCAGTGGACAGCCCAGACAACAGGGCTCTCAGCAAGAGCACCAACCAGGCTTTCCTGGGCTTACGTATGTGTCGCCCTCTGTCCTGGACAGCATCAAGAAGGGCTTCTCCTTCCAGCCAAAGCTGCGCTCCCCGAGGCGCCTCCACAGCAGCCCACAGACCCCCATCAGCCCCCTGAAGTTCTTCCCTTTTGAGGGCTTCCAGCCCACAGGAGCCTGGAGAGCCACCTCTACTCCACTCCTTCCGCCACCGCTGCCACCCTCGACCACTGCCCCCCTCTCCATCCGTCCCCCTCCGGGGCCAAGAAGTGCAAGAAGAAAAGCAGGCGCCCTGGACGCTAGCAGAATAGGTGGGACTGAGGGGCTGAGGGGACTGGTGAGGCACCTCCTGGAAGGCTGTGGGGGCCACAGGACCCGGGACCAGTCCCCGAGACCTGGAGAGTGTGTGGAGCTCTGGGAGCAAGAGTGTGTGTCCATGTTGGGGTGACTGTAGCCCCTGAATCATGAGCACAGACGGGCACCCGGTGCAGCTGCTAGCAGAAGGTCCCAGTCACCAGATGGGACTTGCAGCTGGAGCTGTGCCCTTGGAGAATTAAAGGACTCAATCATAGCACCAAAAAACAAACAAACAAACAAAAACAAACAAACAAAAAAAAACCAGCGCTTTTTTTCCTGTGATTTTGTACATATTCATTCAATATTTTATTCTGAGTTTTATCTTTTTGCTTTTGAGCTGGGTTTTTAATAAGTTTGAAACTTTTATATATGGTATGACGTAGAGTTACAATTTCATTTTCCCCATTTTGTCCAGTTGTCCTGTCACCATTTAGTGAGCAATCTATTCTTTTCCCCTCTGATTTATAATACCCTTTCTGTCATGTACCAAGTTGCCATATATACATGTTTTTGATTCTGTGCTTGCTATTACTCTCTCTATTCTTGCTCTGTTATTTCATTGCCTGCTCTTTGAACTTATTGTTATGTGTGAAAATATCAAAGTTAAGTTATATTTTACTGTATTTTCTGGGTTGTTATACAATATAAAATGTTTGCACATTTTAGGATTCAAGGTCTCTGTGAATCTCTTGGATGAATGTCAAGGATCTATTATACTATTTTCTGAACAAAATACACTCACAACTATGCACTTTTGTATGAGCTGTATGCAGTGCCCTATATAGTGTATGTCACACAGTAGGTGTTTAACAAATATTTGTGGAATGAATAAATGAATGAAAGATTTCCTTGGGACTCCCTGGATTTTTCCTGATATCACCAGATCACTCCCCAACTTTTTAATTGACTCAATTTGTCCTGAAAGATACAAGCAGAAATTGTTCTAACTTCAATTTGAATGTAAAAAATCCAGGAACTCATAAATCTATATGTAGGAGCTGCTCCATGCAATAACCACTTTAATTTCTCCAAACAAGGACAAAAATTTTCAAACTTAGAAACATAAAATGGAAAACTAAGCCTAAATGTCAGCAGCTTCTTTGTGTACTAACCAAGAGTTAATGTACATTATTTGGTTATAGAATATTCTTGGCATATTTCTAATCTCAGAGTGTTTTTTCCCTGCTCTTCAAGAATCTCTGTTTTTTCAGTTCCTTTATTCCCTTCTTTACTCAATCTAGGAATGCACTCAGAAAAATAATGCTAATTTAAATTTTATCCTAAATAAACTTTAAGAGATAAGATGTATACTTGAGCAAAAGAAAATGTAACATGAAAGATATATTTATTACCCAAATGACATTTAATGATTAGAATTTATTGTTGCAGCCACACTGTTCTACTAAGTTGGCCAGTAATTAATTATTATTTATGCTAGCCCTTAGTTTATTTCTTACTTGGCTCTGCTTCCAGAACAAGGGATAAGAAAATGATTGCAGGTAACATGCTACCCATTAGTATGTGTGATATTTTTTAATACTTTCATATTATATTAATTACAGAAGATTAGGGTCATTGGATGGATAGATATTAGAGGGAGGCAGATTTCATTTCAATATAAATATATCTCAAAATGCTTGGCATGGTCCATAAGGCCATGAATGATTTGGTTTTAGCTTATTTCTACAGTCTCATCTTGCAAACATTCTTTTACTCACTTTCTGTGTTTCAGTTCTTTGAAGTCTGATACCTTCTTTTCAGGGCTTTTGCACATATACTCCTTTGGCAAGGAATATTCTTCTCCACATTTTTGCCTAAATAGTTCTTACTGTAGATCTCAATTCAAACATCAATTTCTCAAGGAAGCTCCACCCCCAAAACAAAACAAAACTTCCTAGGGCAGATACCCTAAACTTTTCCCTTGCAGAAGTTCAGTATTTAGCAATACATTTGCGTGTCTCTCACACTGGACCGTAAGCTTCCAGGCAAAAGGGACCATGTTTGTTTTTCTCACCATTTTTATCACTTAACATAGTGCCTCATACATAGTAGGTAGGCAACAGATATTAGGTAGATGAGAATCTATTCTTATGTTGGATAAACTGGCAATTTTTAACTCAAATCACAAAACAAGCAAACCAAAAACTCCCACAAAAAACAAACAAAAAATAAAAAGATAGATGACATGAATGAGTAAATAAGACTGAGTATAAGAAATAGGAATTTGTGGAAACTGTGAAGCATTGAAGAGAGCATGGCTCTGTACAGGCTCTGTGTTCAAGCAACTTTAAAATGCTGTGTGGACAAAATATACCATGTCGATGTACCAGATTTGGCTATAGGCTGCCAATTTGCAACCCTTTTCTTAAATCAATTGATATATCCATTACAAATGATATTGTGGAGGATATTTAATGAAATGAAAAAATGCTTATATATGTTAAGTAGGAAAAAAGCATACTAAGAAGCAATAGCAGTATTTTCATTTTAAAAAATACACTTAGAAAACACTGGAAAAGTCTGTATTAAGATATCAACAGTGGTTATCTCTCTGTGTGTGCTTTTCTGTATTTTCTTAATGCTCTACAATGAATATGTACTGTTTTTGTATTTAAAAATTATGTTTTTAAAAGGTAGAATAATAACTCAGATGACAACATGGAGTTTAAAATCTAGTAGAATAGGATCAGAGGCAGGGCGATTAATTAATAGACTATTGCAATAGGATGGGTGAAAGATGGTGGAAACCAAATCAAGGTAGTGACTGTGGACAAAGTGAAGAAAGTAATTAGATATGAGGACATAGAAAGAACAGGATTTGGAAATCCTGGCTCTGTTTAGGTTGCAGATTAAGATTAAAGAAACATTAGCTTAAACATGGTAATTGAATTTTGTAGCCCTGGATCTATATGAGTTGGAAATAAAAATAGGGCAAAGGCCTGAATCTTTATGAACTCTTGAAGTATAAGAGCTAGACAAAGGAAAAGAGGCTCATAAAGGATAAGTAGAATTGATTATAGAAAACAATAAAACAAGTAGGAGATTATCATGGAAATAAAAGGAAGTGGGTTTCAAGTAGAAATTGGCCAATGATGCTAGTGGAGAAAGCATCTTGCCCACATCGGTTGTTTGCTTTCTGTGAAAGGATCTCAATTTTTCCAGCTCTTTCTCTTCCACCTGGGGAGGCTGAGTAACTTAGATGACTAGTACATTTGTGAAGAATATTAGTAGATTTGTAAAGAAAATAAACTTGTCCACAGAGACAAGTTCTCATTTGATCTGCCAAGCTGTCTTTGTCTAGCTAAGAACTGGAGGTGTAAGTCTAATTCTGGGGTCCAGTTAGTAAGTCTATTTGACTTTCACACTAAGCAACATTAACCAACTTAGTTTTATCACTAGTAAAAATGATATTTTAGCTCCCATCTCTACCTTTTGTCTTTATTGTTCAGAACCAAGGCAAGGAAGGAGTGAATTATATTATTAGAGGCCCCTGGGAAACCGCAACAATTGATGTCAAATACCACAAGGGTCAGATAAGGTAGTAGCTGAAATGAGGCTAATTAATTTGACAATTAGGAAGTAATCATAGTCTTCCTTAATAAAGTCAAACAGATTCTCTAAGGAAGGCAATTGAGGGAGTATCTCTACAGTGGTGGGGAGAGGGCAAATATAACTACTGCCCCAAATCTTGTTCTGTAATATTCTCTAAGAATGGGGACATGCTGTCTAGGGGATTATATTAGTCAGGGCTATTTTAGTTGCAAGTGAATAAAACCCACCTTAAACTAGCTTTTGGGTGGTGAAGAAGGGGCAGAATTTCGTGGTTAACTTAATGAAGGACAGTGGATAAATCTATGATCCTGAATTTCAAATGATATCATCTGGACTCTTGCTCTCTTTCTATTGCTCATACCTGCCTTTTTTTTTTTTTTTTTTTTTTTTTTTTTCTATACATGATAGGCTTGTCCCCTATGGTGTCAAGAAAGTCAGTGGCAACCCTAGTTCCAGGAAAATTTTCAGAGATGACTCTGTAAAGACCAGTTTGGTTCATGTGCCCATTTTTATGGCAGGAGAGAAAAGAGTCACATGACTGACAGCCTTATCAGATAAAGAAAAGGAATTTCCTGAAAAGAACAGATGGACATTCAAAAAGTAACTGTTGGGAAGCAGAGGTGACTTAAGCAATTGGGTTCCCGTGTACCATATGGGATGTCCCGGGTTTGTTCTGGCTTCAGCTGCTCAGCACTCTGGTCTCTGCAGCTGCAAACTATCAGGAAAACAGCTCACCTCTCTTCCCAGGGCCTCTGCCATGTCTAAGGAGCAGTCTCTATTCCTCTGGGTTCTTCTCCTGTGTGTTTACTTCCCAGGCTCCAGCTCAAAAACTCCAACCTCCCTTTTCTACAGTGCAGTTTCTTCCTGATGTGGCCCAATCAAAGTCCCAATCATTATTTAATCAAGTAAAAGTGACACTTCTGAATCCAATATAATCTAATATGCCCAGAGGAGCAGACCAGTTCACAAACATAATCCAATATCTATTTTTGGAATTCATAAATAATGCCAAACTGCTACAGTACCCCACCTAGAGTTGCCAGTTCTACTTGTCAGAATATGTCATTTTTTTTACACTGGTACTACTTTATATACTAATCAGATATAAAAACCCAAACTTTGCAATTTCAAGATTTCTTTTTTTCTTCCAGTTAATAGTCTGTTTTGAATTTCACATTGACTTTGGATTTAGTTCAGGCAATTCAAAGTTTAAAGTATTATCAGGCTGTTCCCCCCTCTCTAAGATTTTATCTGATTGTAGGAGGGAAGCTCTTCATTATCACAGCATGGGCAGAGAGGCAACTAGTCTGCTTGCAGTTTTATGAGACTTCACCAGATTTGTTGCTGGAATGTTCATTATTGATAGTGCTTGCAATCTATTCTCTCAGCATGGTCAAAGTGTGATTGTTTTCACTCTGTCCTTACCTCAAAACTTATGAATGCTGGGTTTCAATCACCCTGTACTGCAGCAAGCCCCTAGCAACTGGGCTTTATTGTGAACCGCATTTATTCTCTCAAGGGAATATTTTTGCATCTTTTTTCACTCTACTGTAGTCAAGGGAGATGCAGGAATGGGAATGGGCATCAATGTTGTCTGGACTTCTCGCTTAAACATATTATGCTGTCAATTCTACTTGATTGTAGCTGCCCATGTTGGGCAAACTTCCAGATGGGGAGCAAGGCACAAGCCACAGCTCCCTCTGTCTTTGAATTCCCAAATCCTCCTGGCAGTATTTGTCCCTTACCCTTTGGGGTTTCAGCCCTGAAAGAGTCAGGAAATATGTGACTTAATTCATGGGTTCTCTTGCAATACCATTGAGACTGCCTCCATTTTCCTATAATGATTTCATTCTCAGGCAGGTTCTTTCCAGATTCCAGAGTTAAGTGCTTCTTTCTCAATAGTGCTAGCCAAAATAGCGAGCATGTCTATGATTAGCTTTGGTTTGATTTACCTACCCATTCCTGAAACAGACACTATGGCCAGGGAATGTGGATGCTTTGGCTGGCCTGATTCATGGGCCGACTTCTATTGTATGGGAGTTAGGACTAGGTAATGGATGGTTGCACCTGGATAAAGAAGGGCAGATCTATATCAGTTAGGATGAGCTCTCAAGTCTTTGAGGTTTAACACAAAAGAATATATGAACTCCAAATCACTTCTTAATTGGCAGGCAGCTTTCCTCCAAGTGAAGATTTAGGATACCAGAGTCCTTCCATCTTGTGGCTTCATCATTTTCAACACATGACTTCCACTGCAAATGTGTTCATCTGCCTTAAATTGGTAGGGAATAGGGAGATCTTGGAGGATTGTTCATGTGAAGCTTTTGTGGGTGAGATCTGGAATAGGAACATACCACTTTTGCTCAAATTCCAATGATTAAAAACCAAATTGGCACACCTAACTGGTCCTCCTAATTGTAAGCAAGTCTGTGAAATATTGTCTAATGTGTCTAGAAAAAAAAGAATCTAGTGTCTGCAGAGTACACTATTCTGACCACTAAAAATCTATTCTCTCTCTCTTCCCACACATAGGACACAAATAACCTAAAGTTCCATCCAGAATCTGGATCAGGCTCAAAGTCCAGGATTTTCAGGTAATGTGCAGTCCTCTCCATTAGGTACAGATGTGAATTAGGAACTAAAAAGATAAATTATTTCTACTACTACCCCTCTTCCCTGCAAATCCAATATATAGTGGCAGATCAAGGATAGAATAATATAGTATGTTCTTCTATTTGGAAAAGAGAAAACTGTAAGACACTCAGCAATACCGATGCATAACAATGATGAAATACTGGGTAGGCATTTGCAATCCATCTTCCATGAAAGTAGAGGAAGTTTTGATGAGACTCCAATTCTAGTCTTTGGGGGGAACTCACTTGTTCATTTTTCTGCATACCTCCTGTTACCAGCCTTTGAAATGTTATTCTTTGCCCATTTTTCTCCATGGCCACATCTTTTGTGAGTATTAGGAACTATAAATCTTTTATACTCTATTTCCTACTTAGGCAAGCCTGGGCCTAATAGTTGTTTTAACATTCGAACAAAGCTATTTTCAAACCAGACTCATGGTTTAAATAGTAATAAAACTCCTTTTAAAACCCAGTCTTCTGATCTATTTGCCTCCAGTAACTACACCAAAGTTCTTCCTTAAACATCATTCTCAAGGCTGATTGAATTCTTGCTTCCTTGCTTTTCTCTCCCAACTTCACTGTAGCCTTATTGAGGTTATCTGAAATAATGGGCTTGGTTGGGAAAGTCAAACTCTTCATCTGATCTTTGTTGCAGGACTAAATCTTGAGAGATCTATACTCTAGGCCTCTTCCAGTTTTATTTTTAGTTTGAGATCTAGAAAAGTCAGCTTTTCCAACTCTTAAACACATACTTTTTCAGTTCATATTCCCTTTCATTTCTACTAATTATTTCCTGAGCTTATCTTTTACTTGTAAAACCTCGTTAAAAGTAAAATGCATGCGAATAGTCTTGCTGACCTGATTTTGTGATAATCAGGGTAGGCTAAACATTTGCTATATTAGAAACCATCCATGTGTCCCCAGACCTAGTTTTTCTCCCTAGGTCTGGTTTTTAGAATGCTGGTGATAAACTAAGCCTGATATATGACCATCCTGTATGGGAAAAGACTGTAACTTTGGGTACCTTTGGTCAAACTTTAGAGATATAGCAGGGGGGCAGATGTGGCTCGGGTGGTTGGGCGTCCATGTCCCATATGGAGGGACCTGGGTTCGATCCCCAGGACCTCCCAGTATAAATAAAAAAAGAAAAATATAGAAGGTGCTTGGGCCACCAGGCCCCATGCGTGGGTGCGCCGCCAGGCCCCGCAAACGGGTGAGCCACCAGACCTGGCAAGTCACGCAGCAAGGTTGTGATGCAACAGGAGACTGACACAAGGGACAGCAAAGATGAGATGCGCCGAAAAACCAGGAATTAAGGTGGCGCAGGTGGTAGGATGCCTCTCTCCCACATCGGAGATTCCAAGGATCGAATCCCAGTGAAGACAGGAGGAGAAGGATGAGAAGAGAGGGCAGGAAACGGACACAGAGAGTTGCCCAGTGAATGGACACAGAAACAGCAAAAACGGGGCTAGGGGGTAAAAATGGATAAAAGTAAATAAATAACTAAATCCTTAAAAAAAATGTATAGGGGAGAAAGATACGGACTATAGTTAGTAGTAACACTTTGGCGATCCTCTTTCATGATTTGTTAACAAATGTTTCACAACAATGAAGGGTGTTTGTGTGTGGGGGGGTGATGTGTGGGAGCCCTGTATGATGTTATGCATGTTTGTTTTGTAAGTTCACAATGTTTACTGAACACTTATAGTTTATGCATGTTCATGCATGAATGATATACTTCAATAAATTGTTTAAAAAAATCAATGG
>JAQZBX010107374.1:0-10660 GCA_029593785.1 Cabassous unicinctus
CGATAAATAAAAAGTAAAAAGAAAGTAAATAAAATAAATCTTAAAAAAAAAAGAAAAGCAGCTGTCCTCTTTCTGTTTTGGTAAATCAAAAACAGAATTTATCTTCTTATCCCACAGAAACACAAGAGAATGGAAACAGCTGCTCCTGTGTCGGCTTTAAAAAGTGCCAGCACTAGGAAGTAGCTGAGCAGCTGTGGGCTTTGCTGGGTTGGTTTTAAAACCCACTCCTGTCCTTTTTCTTTCACTTGTGCATATTCCACTAGTCGTGGGGGTGGGCGGGGGCTGAGAAATTGGACAGTGGCAGCAGGAAAACAGCAATATGTGGAGGAACTGAGTGGAGAGGGTGGAGCGTGGAGGTGAATGAGCTATTGAATAGAAACCCTCTGAGTGCTAAGAACAAAAGTGTGGGAGAGCGCTGTGGGCCCCAGGCAATGCTTCCCAAACCTTAAAGTACTTGCAGATCACTGGGGAGTTTGTTAAAACGCGGATTCTGATTCTGTGGGTCTCAGCGGGGCCCCCGAGTCTGCATTTAAGGCCCCTGATGGTCCTGGGCCCCGGCACTCAGCCCTAGAGATGTGCAGTGGACGTGAGAGGTTGCCCTCAACTGTCAATCCCATGGAAATCCAAGGTGTTCTACCTTACCAGAGAGCCAGGTTGATTACGATATTAAAAATATATATATATTATTATTCCCAAACTAATTAGGAATTTAAACAACTTTACAGGATAAAAGTCATTAAGCTCTTTACTGTTCTTATCACTTCAAACTCTCCTTTACCACCACATATAACTGGAGCATATTTCAACTCCTAAACCTCTGCCAGCCTTCAAGACTAGGAAGACAGACACTATTTCTATCCCACTTTAACCTTTATCCAAACAATCACAACTACTTCCTAAAACACGGTTTTCAACATGGTGCTTGTCTTCTTGAGAAACAGTCTCCAGCTTGAAAATATTGCCATAGCATAAAGTTCAAACTCTGCAGCCTGGCACCCAACAGTCTCCACTACATGGCTCCAATCCTTTCCAGCCTGGCTGGAAGTGGATCATTATATATGCATAATAATGTTTTATTATAATTGTCTTTATCCTAAACAAATTTATTCTGTCACCACATTTTTAATGAGCACCACACCCACCAGGTGCTGAGGAGACAGATTCCTGCTGTCAGGAAATTTACATTTTTAAAATTCCGTTCTTTTTGAAAAAACTGCTACAAGTTTATAGAAACTCCCAGGTATTGCCATAGTCCAAACTATATAGTGTTTCCAAGTTTTCAATGTTATTAATATGCTGCTGTATACAAATTTCTATTTTGTGGGGAGAAAGGGAAAGATTCTATCTTCTTGTACCCTAAAATAGAATCATTCAATTAAAACTATGGTGCACTTCCTCATTACTTATATGTTGCCAGGTTGCTCTCCAGACTCTGAAAATATTTCTGGCTTACCCACAATATATTTGTACCACTTTTCACACAGTGCACCCTTCATTGGGTTTTATAATTTTAAAATATTTCGATTACTTTGACAGATGCCTTGAGAGCTACTGCTAGCCTATTTGTGCCTTTCAGCAAATTAGAAGAAGGCAGCTGTACATTCACATCTTTGTGAAAAAGAAAGAAGCTGCCCTTGCCCTGGGTGGGCACAGCCCTGGTGTGGCAGATGGCTTTGTGGGTGGAGCAGGAGCTAGATTTCAGCCCCCTGCTCATGCTTTTGAAGGGCACACAGTGGACCTTCAGCTGTGTAACCATGTATTTATTTAACACACATTTTAACCTCTGCTAAAATAGGTAAAATTATAACTTGCCTGCAAATATAAAAGAACACAATTCAAAGATTTTATCCAACTCTAATTAATCAGCATCCAAGAAGATGTTAATATTGGCTCAAGGAGAATTTGCAGAGCTGGGAAGATACAGGCAATTTAACAAGGGAATGTTAGAATAAGATTGCTGGGTCAGATAAAATCTGGTTAATATCCTACAGGGCTATAAACTATAACTTTGGGGGTTATCTTTTCCACCAGACAGAAATGATTTGCATCTCTACCACACTTCTTTAGGTTAATCTTTGAAGACTTGTAAACTAACATGGATGAACCTCGAAGACATCATGCTGCATAAAATAAGCCAGACACAGAGGGACAGATATTGTATGATTTCACTTATATGAAATAGCTAGAATATGCAAATGCATAGAGACAGGGAACAGATTAGAGATTGCCAGGGGCCCGGGGGAGGGAAGAATGGGGATTATTGCCTAATGGGAACAGAGTCTCTGTTTGGGGTCATGAAAAAGCTCTAGTACTCGAAGGGAGTAATGGTAGCACAACACTGTAAAAGTCATTAATGCCACTGAATCGTGCACTTAGAATCTGTTAAAATGCCAAATTTTATGTTATATATATTTATGTTACCACAATAATAAAAAGAAAAGTTGTAAGATGACGAAGTGGTAGAAAGTCAAAAGAGCAAACCCAGAAGGACAATGAAAGAAGACCCAAGAGTCTCTTTTGCTTATTTCCAAGTTTTGCATAATTTTTCTGACAGTTTCCTTCATTTGCAATCAGAAATAAAATAGGATAGATTGGTCTTGGCACTCTTACCAAGGGGAAGTGAAAGGTTATCCTTTACCTTCTGGATAATCTGCCCAGAGCACAGATTCTATACCTTACCAGAATAGTTTTCTCTGCATTGTGTTAACTTCATCATGTCTTTCATTATAAAAAACAAAACAAAAAGGTTTCACGACTTGTGAAAGAGCTAAGATTGTGTAAGAAGGCAATCATCTTGCCTTCTTCTATGTTCATTAAAAAATATTTTATGGTCACATTAAATAGATTAAATAAGAAGGGGTCAAGATGGCGTCGGTTTAGGAGGGCACTCGCTGACTCGCTCTCTGAGGATGGCCGATTCGGGACAGGATCCTGCCCAGGCGTCTGTGCTGGGGGCGCACGGAACGAGAGCTTTGGGAACATCGCTCTGGAGGGAGCTGGACGGCGCAGATTACTCGGGAAGGAATCGTGAGTTTTCCTTCTGCCTGTGGTGGTAAACACAGACAGCTTGAGCCCCACCCTCAAGGAAAAAGGCTGGTTTGAGCCGCAACTCCCACCTGCAACCCGGAGAGAGGGAGCGTTCTCCGAGAGTGGGAGGATTCTGGTGGAGGGTCGAGAGGGCTTTCCTTTCTGTGGATTTTGCTGCCTGGAACCCCTTGCAGCTTTGGGGAACAAAATAGCTGGCTTGAAGCAGGACCAGGCTGAGAAGAGTGGTGAATCTGCTGAGGAAGGTTGATTTACCTAGCTGCCCAGGGATACGCCCCAACCCCCACCGGCAATCCAGTGAGAGGGAGTAAATAGATTAAATAGGGAAGCAGATGTGGCTCGAGCGATTGGGCTCCCATCTACCATATAGGAGGCCCAGAGTCTGATTCCCAGGGCCTCCTGGTGAAAAGCAAGCTGGCCCATATGGCGAGCTGGCCCAAGCGGAGAGCTGGCCTGGGTGGACAGCTGACACAGCAAGATGATGCAACAAAAAAGAGACACAGAAGAGAGACAATAAGAGATGCAGCAGACCAGGGAGTTGAGGTGGCACAAGAGATTGAGTGCTTCTCTCCACTCAAATCAAAGTTTTGGGAACTTTGTTCCCAAAGTTCTTCCACTCTGGAAGGTCCCAGATCGGTTCCAGTGCCACCTAAAGAGAAGACAAGCAGACACAGAAGAACACACAGAGAGCAGACAGTGAGCACAAAACAACAAGGGGGGGCAGGGAATAAATAAATAAACCTTTAGAAAAAATAGATTACATAGGTAACCAAATATTGCTTTTAGGCTCCCTGTGATCCTATGTTAACCAAGTATTTGAATATCCTTTGATTATTCCTTGATTTTTTGTCTCCCCAAAATTAGGCCTTAAAATTAAAAAGGAGGTAATGGTTATCTTTAGAGTCAGAGTCTAGAATAGAGGTTATCAGGGGACAGGGAAAGGGAAGTTAAGGCTTAAAAGGTACAGGGTTCCTACTGGGAATGATGGAAATGCTTTGGTGATGGATGGTGGTGATGGCAGCACAACACTGAAAACATAATTAACAGCACTGAACTATATAGATGAGTATGACTAATGGGGGAAAAGTTTCTCTGTTTTCTGTGAATTCTGAGGATATTTCATTCATTTAAGTACTTCTTTATTCATTCCTATTATCAATCATTGCTTAAGGGAGGTAATTTACTGATAGCCTCTGCATGCCGGAATGTTTCATACACCCTGAGGTAAAGGCTGTTTACCTTATAGGCCCACAGACCTATAAACACAAAGAGAGCGTAAAGCTTCAGTCCTACAACTTCAGCCACTCACCCAAAGTAAAGACAGAAATCCGAAAGTTCACTGTCTTGATTTCAAAGCACTCTTTCCCAGGGGGCACCAAATATTTCATTAATTGAATTGAGCTCTAAAGATACAAACAGAAAAAGAGACTAACAAACCAGATTCTCTCTCATTTCTCTTCCAATAGAGAATAAATCTCCATTTTCCATTCAACACAGACCTCCAAGTCATCAGACCATATCATCAAACTCCTGATCATTGCCACCAGGAATGGGAGCTGACCTGTTGACCATGATGAACCAGAAACAAAAACAAAACCACAGAATCAGTGGAGGAAAAAAAAAAAAAACACCACCAGAATCAATAAAGTTAAATTTTTATCACCGCTTCAGAACCTCAGGAAGCCAACAAAGTGTCCTGCTCAAGCAAAGCAGTTTAATTGTCTTACGTGAGTCCATTTGGACGTCTCATATGGGCAACCTCAAAAATTGCTAGAGCAAATTTTCAAAAAGGTGAAGTCATGACTCTGATGCAAGTATAAAATGAAGACGTGCCAAAGATGTTATTATTAAACTCATTAATTAATGAGGGAGCCAGTAAGGTGTTAAGATTGGCTCACGGAGCTTTTGGGGGGCTGGGGAATTATGAGCAGTTTAACAAAGGAATATTAGGATAAGATTGCTGGGTTAGTATTCTGTAAGACCATAAACTGTAACCTTTGGTGGTGTTTTCCACTGGTCAGACATTCTTTGCATCTCCCTCGGACAAAAATCCACAAGTTAACCTCTGTCCCTACAGAGTTGTAAAATTCCTCAGACAATAGCAAGTCAATCAAAGGTGCAAGCCAGCACTGCTCTGAAAGAACTTAGAAATCTTTGCCTAGTCTCAGGTTTCAGATACTTTTTCTGACAAGTCCTAAGCATTGCGGTAGGAACTAGAGTTATAAAGACAAGCAAGAAGGTCTCATTTATGGTACGGTTCTTTCAGTCAATTGATTTATTTGTTTATTTATTTATTTTTAAGATTTATTTATTTATTTATTTATCCCCGCCCTTGCCGCTTGTGTTTTGCTGTGTCCATTCGCTGTGTGTTCTTTCCGTGTCTGCTTATCTCCCCCTTGCTGTGAGGTCCCGCTGCATCAGCCCACCGCGCTGCGCGGGCCGGCCTGCCCTCACAAGGAGGCCCTGGGAAGCGAACCCGGGGCCTCCTGCATGGTAAACGGGAGCTCTATCGATTGAGCCACACCTGCTTCCCCTTTCAGTCTATTTAAATACCTTTCTTGTAGTTGTTACTGAAGCTGACTACTTTTTTTCTTGCTTGTGTCTCTGTTTCTTTGCATGTAAACTCTTACTTTATCTTCTTTGAATCACTCATACAATGAAATCTGGGCATTTAATAAACACTTTTGGTTCAGTCTTCATATGTTAACAGACAGCTTTTGTCACATGTTCTTACAAATATAATTTCTTGACAGTTGTTTTTCTTTTGACCTGTATAAAATATGTTGTTATGCATTTATAAATTTTTTAAATACCTAAACATCTTAAACTATAATATCTTTACCATTTCTTCAGCCATATGTTTATTCCTCTTTACCATCTGGATGAACGTTTTATGGATTTTAAGTGTTCAATTTTCTAACCCACCTGTAATATTTTGCAGTTTGGGAAGTAAAACAAGTTTGTCCGTCTGCTACCCAGTTATAGACTTGTTCCAACAACATTTATTAAATAGTGTTTCCTTTTCCCCTCTGTTGTGCTTATTTTTTGGTTTAAAATTCATTAAGTCCATATAATTGTTAGAGTCAGTTTCTGGAGAATATTTTTTTTAGTTTTAAACATTATTTTAAAGAAATTTTCTTTTTGTAGTTTTCATTTCAATTAAAATTCTCAAAGAACATTTTCAAGAACTTTACAAACTTATGCTGAGGTTTATCCAGAAAAAGAAACAAGAAAGAACATGAACTATTTCTAGATATTGTAATATTTTAATGCTAATTTACTCAGCTGAAGCAGTCCCTGCTTTGATTTTGCATTTTTCATTGATTAACTCTCTTGGATCCTAAGTTAAATTAATGCCCAAGGACTTTGAAGTTTGTTTGTTTGGTTTTTTTGGGGGAGGGGTGGGGCCATCATTGTAAATGAAATCTCACTTTTTAATTATATTTTCTAGCTGTATTCAATGGATATAAAAAATGTGGTCCGTTTTCTGGTTTCTCATGCAGGTGACTCTGCTGAAGGTTTAATCCCAAGCATGACCCTAGGTCTGAGGTCACCAAGCTTCTTCTCCCACTCACAGGCAGTAGAACAAGACAGTTAGGAGTCCCTAGGTTTGATTCCTGCCTTTGTCATTCCTAGCTGTGTGACTTTAGACAAGTTAGTAAACCTTTCTGTGCCTTGATTTCCTTGGCTGAAAAGTGCCTCAATTAATCTAACAATGAATGTAAAGCTCTTAGAACCATATCTGGTTGATAGCAAGCACTAAACAGATGTTAATTATCATTATCATTATCTTTATCATCACTATTATTAGGGAATATCTTACCTGCGGGCAAAGAAATGGGGAAACAGAGCAGAGGGTGGGAGAATTGGATGATTTGGGGTCACTGGCCATGACCTTCTAAGTTTGTACTTGATGTGGAAGACCTGCACACACTTGCAAGGAGCCAAGTTGGCAAAACCACCTTCTGGAAACCAGGGTCCACCTTACTGTGGTCCTCAGTGTCATCCTTGTAGTTGTTTCCATAGCAGTGAATTTTCACTTTACGATGAACATTTAGTAAACATCACTTACATTATTTTGTTTTGTGTATTCCACTTGCTAAAAAAGAAAAAGAAGACTCAGCCATATGTTCCAAGAAGGAAGCCCATTTTTGTACCCCATATGCAAATCTGCTGTTGTGGCCACTGGTCTTACCAATGTTTATTGTGTATTATGTTTTGCTTCAATTGGCATAATTTCATGCTATGTTAGCCATATGAGGAGGATTTATGGTGCATGCTATCAAACAGTTTCAATTAGCAAAGATGCCAGGTGTGTGGTATTGGAAAATTGTAATGGGAAGATTCCAACCTTGTTCACAGAGCATCCTCATTACCCAAAACGTAATTTTAACATCTGTTCAAGTCATATTCATTCGCGGCCATTTGCAGTATTGTGAATAGAATACTGATTTCCAAAGACAAGGCAATCAACTGTTGCTTGATTTGGAAACCAACTGGTTCCTGTTATTTTGCATGACAGTGTCAGTCTGTGGCTGCAAAGAGGCTGTTGTGGTTGGAATAAGAGAAAGCGGAACTGATTGCAGAATCGTCTAGAAATCTGGTGGGTTTGAGGGAGAGCTGGAGAGGGCCTTTCCTCGCCTTCCACATCCTACCAATGCCCAGGTCCAGCAGAGGCTTCCACCTGGACGCGGCTCCTCTCTGCCTGCCCTTCCTGGTTTCTGGCCTGGGTACAGCCGCCTGCCATTCCCCCTGCCTCTAGCCTTGTCCCCTCCAATGCCTTCTCCACATTGCTCCTGCCTGAGTGATTTTTCTGCCATACAAATGGGATTATGTTACTCCCGAGATCCAAGTTATCAGTGGTTCCCTGCTAACCCCAGAACACAACCTAAACGTTGCCCTGCAGACAAAGGCCGTGAGAGCTGCCCCTGCCTTCCTGGTCAGCCTTTCTCTATTCCTGAGCCTCCTGAGAGGTGGCCCTGCCTGGGGAGCCCTTCACTGGCCCTTCCTATCGGCTCAATGCTTCCTCTGGAAAGAGTTCCCTGGCCCTGCCAGGCAGACCTGGATGGCTTCCCCTGTGCCCCTACAGCTCTTTGTACATAGCTTCATGTTATTATTATTATTATTATTATTAAATAGAACATTATGGTATTACTGGCTGTTTGGTCTAGTTCTCTCCACTAAAATGATAGCACCTTGAAAGCAGAGGTTCTTTCATTCATTTTCATCTTTGAATTCCCAGGGCCGGGCATGTTGTAGGCTTGCAATATCTACTTGTTGAACAGATTTTAAATTTTAAAAGAAATAATGTTAATATAGACTTTCAAAATACTTTAACAAAATAAGTTTAAATTTTAAATAATAGTAGTGCTTTCCTCGCACATTTACTATCTGCCAGACACTTAGTCAAAGACTTTATGTTTGTTATCTCAGTGTTTCCCAAAATTCAGTCTTGTGTACCATCTTCATGATTTTTTCCACTTATACTATTCACTACTAAATATTATTTTCTTTAATTTGATTCGTTTTTACTAATATAAATGTATTTTCTAAGAGAAATTTATATTTCTACCACATGTAGAAAACCGTATCATTTACCATACCTGGAAATAAAGGAGTGTAGCATGTAATGTAAGCAATAGCACATTTCATCAATTTACCAATAAGAAGGAAACTTTTTAAGGTCAGCCAAGAAATAAAGGTATTCTGCTCAAGTTCACATAGTTCATGAAAAAAATATGAGGCTCTACATCAATGAGAATTTTTAGGTTTGATGCAAATTAGCACCAAGAAGTCTAATTCACATGTATTCACAGTTGGAAAGGAGATTACCTGTAATTTACCCTTTTGACAGTTCCTAATCAAAGTGATGTGACTTTTGTTCCACAACTAGTTAAAAGAGGCCATTTGAAGAGATTCAATTTGTATTTGTGTCAAGTTATTTGACCGGAATTTATATTTGTGTCAAGTTATTTGGTGATGATGCCCCAAATGATAGAAAAAACATTTCTTATGCAACTCAAGGTTGCCAATAGGATTGGAAAAACACTTATGAAGATTTCTTATTAAGTTGCTAAAGTCTTTATTTAGTTCAAAATTTTCTCAGCAAGATTTTGGGCTGAGTTCAAAGCCAATTTATTGAGATACCAAAAGGAATCAGACACACCTCAATCAAGGAATGCCCTTTCCTGGATCTTGTTTTCTGGCTACTGGATACACTTTGCCTCTTTTGTGGGAATAAATTCAAGTATTTCCGATAAGCAATTCTATCTGCAGGTTATACTAATATGCAAAACCACCCAATCATGCATATCAACTAAGAGATTCAAGGCTTCGTTCAAAAACGCTTTCTTCTCATAATTCAGATGGGCACTGGGAGAACCAAAAAGCTTCAGTGTGAAAGAGAAGCTCTCTGGTGTCCCTGCCCATCTCCACACCAAGCTGAAAAAAATTTGGAATTCATTTACAACAGGCAAATTGAATAATTTTACCATCTTCGTTAAATACCTAAGCACCTGTCTTTCTCTTTAGGCATCTGAGGGCTTCCCTGTCCATCTAACAGTGTGTAGATTTTATGTCTAGAGTGATAGCCTGAATCTATTGAACAAGTCCTCTTGGGTTTAGCCCTACTTGTGCTCAACATGTGCTCATGTGCTAGTAAACCACATTCACTATTTTACATTCCCATGCTTGGAAAGAGCTATGGCAGAAGATTCAGTTACTGAAAATTTAAAACACAGCATTTGTAGTTGGCAGTATAATGCCCCTCACCCAAAAGATGTCCATATCCTAATCCATGGAATCTGTGAAAAAAATGGCAAAAAATTTTGCCAGTGTCGTTGAGGTTAGACTTTGAGATCCAGAGATTATCCTGGATTATCTGGGTGGGTCCAAATCCAATCACATGAATCCTTTAAAGTGGACATTCTTTCTTGGCTGGGGTTCGAATGAGATGTGACAATGAAAGAAGAGTCAAAGAGATGCGACTTTGGGTAGGAACATGAGACTTAGTCAAAAGAATGCTTTGATTCCCAATTATTACCAAATTATTATGCAATAAAGTAATTGAGCCAATGCCCCCTATTTCTCTGACTTAGTTTTAAGAGGTAATAAGCCAATTAAAGCTTAAGAGGGGATGGTGTAGAAATTGGGGGGTATGGAGCATTTTTAAAACTCTCAAGCTTGGTCACATCTCAGGGTTTCTGTGGTTACTCTGGTGGCCATGCCATCCATCTTATTTCCTTCCACCTCTGTGCCTTCCTTGGTCCTCAAATAGATGGGAGCTCAGAGAGTCCAAGACATGGATGGGAAGGAGCCATCAACACCCTCAACAGACACTAGCCACACCCATCCTGAGTGAAGAATGCCCAGCTTAAGGCAGGTTGGGTTTTGGAACTAGGGGAGGGAAAAAAGGGGTGGCAGTGGGCAGGGAAGACTGGGATGGTGGTTGGTATGCTGCCGATTCTTTGTTGGTGACTTTTCCTTTTATAAGGGCTTGCTGCTGAGCGTAATATGTTGATGCAACTAAATTAGGGAAACTTAAAGTAGGCTGTTTTTAATTCTGGCTAATTAAAAAGTCATCCTGGGGAAGCGGGTGTGGCTCAGTGGATAGAGC
>JAQZBX010107375.1:0-10656 GCA_029593785.1 Cabassous unicinctus
AAGAAAGGGTGCTGAATTTTATCAAATATCTATGCTGTACCAATTGAGATGATCATGTGTTTTTTTTCCCCCTTCATTCTGTTACTGTGGTATGTTATATTAATTGATTTTCTTATATTGGACCACTCTTGCATACCTGAGATAAATCCTGTTTGGTCTTAGTGTATAAAATGTGCTGTTGAATTCAGTTTGCTAGTATTTTGTTCAGGGTTTTTGCATCTATATTCACAAAGGATATTGGTATGTGATTTTCTTTTTTTTACAGTATCTTTGGAATTACGGTGATGTTGGCCTCAGAAAATGAGTTAGGGAATGCTCCCTTCACTTTAATATTTTGGAAGAGATTGGGCAGTATTGATGTTAATTCTTCTTGTAATATTTGGTAAATTCACCAATGGAGCCATCTGGTCCTGAGTTTTTCTTTGTGGGGAGGTTTTTGATTACTGGTTCAATCTCTTTACTTGTTATCGTTCTATTGAGATCTACATCTTCTTCAGTCAGTGTAGGTAGTTTGTGTGTTTCTAGAAATTTGTCCATTTCATTTAGGTTATCTAATTTGTTGACATTCAGTTTTTCATAGTATCCTCTTAAACCCTTTTTATTTCTGGAGGATCAGTGGTAATACCACCCCCCTTTCACTTCTGATTTTAGTTATTTGTGTCCTCTCTTTTTCATTGTCAGTCTAGTAAAAGGTATGCCAGTTTTATTGATCTTTTCAAATAATCAACTGTTTTGTTGATTCTATTGCTTTTATTCTCTTGCTCACTTATCTCCACTCTAATCTTTGTTATTTCCTTCCTTCTCTTCACTATGGATGTAGTTTGCTTTTCTGTTTCTGGATCCTCCAGTTGTGAGGCAGGGTCTCTGATTTGAGATCTTTATTCTTTTTTAATTTAAGCATTAACAATAAGTTTCCCCCTCAGCACTGCCTTTACTACATCTCATAAGTCTTGGTATTTAGTATTTCTTGTTTTCATTTGCCTCAAAATATTTCCTTTTTTCCTTTGTGATTTCTTCTTTGGCCCATTGGTTATTTAAGAGTTTGTTGTTTACTTTCCACATATTTGTGAATTTTCCAGTTCTCTCCCTGTTACTGACTTCTATCTTCATTCCATTGTAGTTGGAAAAGATACATTGTATGATTTCAGTATTTTTGGATTTTTTGAGACTTGATTTGTGACTTAACATATGGTCTGTCCTGGAGAATGATACATGTACATAAGAATGCATATTCTACTGCTGTTGGGTAAAGGGTTCTATATATATCTGTTAGGGGTAGTTGGTTTATAGTGTCTTTTAATTCTTCTGTTTCTTTATTGATCTTTTCCTTAGATGGTCTATACATTATTGAAAGT
Source organism: Cabassous unicinctus (assembly GCA_029593785.1). Classification (NCBI taxonomy): domain Eukaryota; kingdom Metazoa; phylum Chordata; class Mammalia; order Cingulata; family Chlamyphoridae; genus Cabassous; species Cabassous unicinctus. The sequence continues at coordinate 1,356 of JAQZBX010107375.1, forward strand.
GATGTATTGAAGTCTCCTATTAATGTAGAATCATCTATTTCTCCTTTCAAATCTGTGAAAATTTATTGCATATATTTTGTGTCTCTACTATTTGGTGCATATGTATTTATAATTGTTTTTTCTTTGACCCCTTTATCATGATATAGTGACCTTCTTTGTCCCAAATAACAGTTTTTACTTAGTTATTTTATCTGATATTAGTATAGCTATCCCAGCTCTCTTTTGGTTACTACTTGCATGGTATATTTTTTTCCCATCCTTTCACTTTCAACCTACTTGCATCTTTGAGTTTAAGGTGAGTCTTTTGTAAGTAGCCTATAGTTGGGTCATAACTTTTTTATCCATTCTGCCGATCTCTGCCTTTTGACTGGAGGATTTAATCCATTTACATTTAAAGTACCTACTGATAATGTACTTTCTTCTGCCATTTTGCTATTTTGCCCTTGTGAGTCTTATACCTCTTTTGACCCTTGATGATTCCACTAATGAATTTCTGAAAATTTTCCTATTTATTTGATTTTTTTTGTACTGTATCATTTTGAGTCCCTTCTCATTTCCTTCGGAATATATTTTCCATATATATTTTCTTTGTGGTTACCATGGGGTTAAAATTTAACGTCCCAAATCTATAACAACCATATATAATTTGATACCAATTTGCCTTTGATAGCATACAATACACTATTCCTATATCTCTCTGTTCCTTCACCTTTTTTTTGTACTTGTTACAAATTATCTTTTTACATTGTATGTCCAAAACCATAGATTTATCATTACTTTTATGCACATGTTTTTGCATTTTAGTACTTGTATAGGAACTAAGAAGTAGAGTTACATACCAAAAAATACAATACACTAGTGCTAACACTTATAATTTCCCATATATGGTTACCTTTACAGCAGGTCTTTATTTCTTCATGCCACTTTGATCCATTGTCTGGATTCCTTTCCTTTCAGTCTGAAGGACCCCCTTTGGCATTGCTTGTAGGGAAGGTCTAGTGGTGGTCATCTCTTTCAGCTTTTGTTTATCTGGGAATGTCTTAATCTCTCCCTTGTTTTTAAAAGACAGTCTCACCAGATATAGAATTCTTGGGTGGCATTTGTTTTCTTTCATCCTTTTAAATGTTTTGTCTTCTTACCTCCACAGTTTCTGATGAGAAATCGGCACTTAATTGTATTCAGATTCTCTTGTAGCTAACATGTTTCTTTTCTCTTGCAGCTTTCAGAACTCTTTCCTTGACCTTGGCATTCTACAGTTCTACTGCTGGTTAGCTAGGCATGGTTCTCTTCAAGTTTACCCTGTTTGGGGTTCCTTGGGTTCTTGAATGTGCATATTCATATCTTTTGCTAAATTTGGGGAGATTTCTGCCATTATTTCTTTGAATATTTCTTCTCTTTTCTCTCTTTTCTTCTTCTACAACTCCCATATTGTGTATATTGGCATGCTTGATGGTGTCCCACAGGTCTCTTAGGCTTTGTTCACTTTTTCATTCTTTTTTCTTTCTGCTTCTCAGCCAGAATCATTTTCATTGTCTTGTCTTCAAAATCACTGCTTCTTTCTTAGCTCCAATCTGCTTTTGAAATCCTTTAGGGAACTTTTCATTTCACTTTTTGTGGTCTTCAAATCTGGGTTTTCTGTTTGGGTCCTTTTTAAAATTTCTATCCTTTTATTAAGATTCTCATATTGTTCATTCACTGCCTTCTTTATATCCTTTAGCTCTTTCTCTATGTTTTCTTTGATCTCCTTAAGCTTGTGTTGGATCATTTTTTTAAAGTCTTTTTTGGTATGTCCAACAAAGTCGGTGGTTTGTTGATGGTTTCTGAATTTTATCTTCTTCCTTTGGATAGGCCTCATTTCGTATTTCTTTGTCTTGTAATCTTTTATTGCACACTGTACATTTTAATATTTTAAAATACTAACTCTGAGATTTAGTCTCTGAGCTGTCTGTTCCTTAAGTTTGTATCCACACTGTGATATATCAGAGATTTCCTTTGTTTCCAGGAGCTAAACAAACAAACCAAGGCAGAAACACCTTTCACAGTCTTTGCAGATTGGTTCTGCATTGGCTGCTGCTCTCCTTCAGAGTTTAGTCTTCCTATTAAGATTAGCCCAAAGTGAATGTGAAGTAAAGGGTCGTCTCTGTTTTTTCTGAGACTGCTTCTTGTCTTGGGCTTCTGCTTGCTAGTGGCAAGCAGAATTCCATTGTTTACAGGAATTCAAATACCCTCTCTACTCCTATGAAATAGATTTTCTGTCTCTCCTGGGTGCTCTATTGTATGACTAAATCAAGTAATCCTTTGTCCCAGGCCATTTTGACTTCATTGTTTTTTTACACTGTTTTAGCTGTAAGCTGCTTCTTCCTGCAGAGCAAATTCTGGAAGGGCAAGCCAGAGACGAGTGCCATAGTTCAATCTTTCATGCTGCTCCCAATAGAATGGAATGGGCATCCTGGCACCCCATTATGTGCATAGGGGTTACTCTGGAACAGGGCCAAGGACCCACAATTGAAATGCAGGCTGGCTCTACACCAGGGAGGGAATTGGGAAGGTGCCAGCAAGGGCACCAAAACCTTCTCCTGCCATTTTTAAAGCTGTTCTTTATTTGTTCCCTGGCAAGTTACTGCAACCCCTTAACTGTTTTCTGGAGTTTTTAGAAAGATGATTCTGCCAGTTTTTGCTAATTGTTCAAAGATTCTATGAGGGAACAGCAATGTAAGAGTATCTTACATTGCCATCTTGGTCAACTGAAAGCCTCTTGTCTATCTTTATACCACTTGTATCAGTTATCTTTGACTACAATAATGTTATTTTAAAAAGCAACCATAACACTCATTTACTTAAAACAATAAGCATTTCTTATTGCCCAAAAGTCTATGGTGGGAGTGGATGTGGCTCAAGCGGATGAGCTCCCACCTCCCACGTGGTATGTCCTGGGTTTGGTTCCCAGTGCCTCCTGAAAAAACAAAAACAAACAACAAACAAACAAAAAAACCAACTCAGGGAAGCCAATGTGGCTCAGTGGTTGAGTGCCAGCTTCCCACATATGAGGTCCCAGGTTCAATCCCTGGCCCCTGGTACCTCAAAAAAAAAAAAAAACAAAACTGTGGTATGGTAGAGCAGTTCTTGTGTCTGCTGGGCTTACTCATGCATCTATAGTCAGCTATGTGTCAGGAAGGGGCTCCAATCATGGCAAGGTTCCTCCACATTTCTAGTGGTCAGCTGGTCGAAGGCTGATCTGGAATGATATGTTGGGATAAGTGGGCTCTCCTCCAGATGTCTCTTGCTTGCACATATGTTACATTACCCTCCAGCTGGCCAGCCCAGGCATGTTCTCAGACTCAAACATGTTTTCAAGCTGGCCTGGGTACGTCCTCATGGCCATTTCAGAGAAGCAAGAAAGTTTATGCCATCCTTTTTTTTCAAACCTGCATTTTCATCACATTTGTTAACATCCCAATGAGCAAAGAAAGTCATGGCCAAACCCAGAGTCTGAGTGGGAAGAGACTACAAAGTTACAGGGTGAACTTTGTAGACCACTTCTTGGGGCTTTAATGCCATCAATCTACCACTCCTCTAGCATAAATTATTATTAGCATAAATTATTTTCTTGCCTGTGCTACCTGTGTTCTTCACTCTTAGTTCTACTGTTATACTTTTCCCATTGTACTATACTATAGTTGGTAACTTGTTTTTCTTCCTTAAAAGATTAGGTGGTCCTTATGCCTATAAGCATTCATTCATAAATAGTTGTTGAACACTTGTTATGTGTCTTATTCCTTTACACACTCCCAGAGCCTGGCACTGATCCTGACACATAATAGATACTCAGTAAGTATGTGTTGAATGAATACACACGTGAATGCTCACACCCCATATTTATTTCCTTCCCTTTCAGTGGAAAAGGGTGAGGACAGGTACCTTTCAAGATCCCAGTTGAGGAGGTCTTCCTAGCTCAACCAACTAACAACTGGGAATCAAGTTTTTCAGCTTCTTAACATCTTCCCCTCTAGATTTTCCTGCTACTCCCTGCTGGAACTCAGGTTTTCTTTTTTCTATCTCTATTCCTTTCCAAGGAAGGCGGAGAATCATTGATTCTTTGCTCATCCCAACACTTTTACAGTCAGAAGTCCCAAGGAACTTTAACTCACCATGCTCTCTGCTCTACAGTGGTGAATGGTTGACCTCTGGGATTTATTTAAATTCTTTAAAGCAAGAACACAGAGGAATTCTTAGAATTTTTTATACAACTATAGATAGATGCAAGAACTTATTCTTATAGGATATTAATTTACAAATATGCTATTCGGTGTACTATCTCATGATTTTTCAATTCCATAGAATTGTACATGGAAAATTTGTGTTTGCTGGGAGGAAACATAATTTTTTAGTTTCTTCATTTTCCAGTATGTAGTGTAAGTCACTTGGGAGGTAGAAAAGAATATGGCTTTAGAGTCAGGCAGGCTAATTTAAGAGTGTCAGCTCTGCTCAAAAGTCACTTACCTAGATGAAGCTTCTCAATCTTGATCAGTAGGAGAGGATAGTAGGAGAGGTAGTGATAGCACATGTAAATAAATTGTATCAATTGTTAAATTTACTATTATTATTATATAATGCCTTATAAATTAGTATTATTAGTGGTATAGTTGGTACTAAATAACCTACCTGGTTTTATTTGTTTTGTTTGTTTGTTTGTTTGTTTGTTTTTTAGGAGGTACCAGGGATTGAACCCAGGACCTCGTACATGGGAAGCAGGCGCTCAGCCACTTGAGCTCCATCCATTCCCCTACCTGTTTATTTTTATTAGAAAATAAACACATCATTTCTAAAGCTACTTAAAGGTTATACTTTTTTGCACTCAGGTACATTACTTTTTGAAATGGCCTGAAAAATTTCTACATTCAATCAACAAATATGTGTTCAGCACCTGTTTTGTACCAAGTTACCAGGTGCTAATGATATAATGATGAAGGTAGCCATCCTCCATTCCCTCCTGATATCTTATGATGGAAGAGCCATCATTAATAAGTGAGTATTACTTCCAACCCTTGGTTACCTACCTGGTAACTACAACTTCATGAATTATCCGAGATAAATTAATACTTGGCTGCCTTTCCCTGTTCAACTATTAGTTGGAATGATGCTTCAGGAAGGGGACATTTTTTTAAAAGCAGTTTTGAGATATATTCACATACCATGTAATCTATCCAAACTGTACAGTCAGTGGCTTTTAATATAATCAGAGTATTGTGCATTCATCATGACAAAAAGTTTTAGAACAATTTCATTACTACAAAAAGAAAAGTGTCACACCCCTTAGCAGTCACTTCTCAATCCCTGTATCCTTCCTCAGCCCTACATAACCACTAATTGAATTCTATCTTTATAAATTGATTTGTATTTACATTTTATATAAATGGAATCACAGAATTTGTAGTACTTTGTGTCTAGTTTCTTTCACTTAGCATAATGTTTTTTGCCTGATATTAACGTCTTCTAACAATAAATTTTTCATTGTCAAAGAAAAACAGTCTTATATATGCAATATGACCCATATTCATATTTCACATGAGGTTTTACTATGCTATACACTCCCACATTACATTTTTTAGCTTGCCTTCTAGTAATATACATGACCTTGGATTTTCCCTTTCAACCACGGTCATACGCATGTAATAGCACTGCTAGTTACAAACACTATGATGTGATTTCACCATTTCTATTCATTTCCAAAGACTAACAGGCAACATTTTTACCAATTCTTCACAGGTTTACCCTCAGCTTTCCATTCTCTAACCTCATTCTATTTTCTGGTGACCCTTGTTCTAGTTATTAACTCCATGAGTTTACACAATATATTTAGTTTATAACAGCACAATCATGCAGTATTTGTCATTTTGTGTCTGGCTTGCTTCACTCAACATAATGTCCTCCAGGTACATCCATGTTGTCATATGCTTCATGACTTCATTTCTTGTTACAGCTGCTTAATATTGTGAGTATATACCACAGTTTATCCATTCATTGGTTGATGGACACCTGGGTTGTTTCTTTCTTTTTGTAATTGTGAATAACTTTGCTATGAACATTGGTGTGCAGATATCTGTTCATATCACTGCTCTCAGCTCTTCTGGGTATATACATAGCAGTGATAGTGCTGGGTCACATGACAAATCTATATTCAACTTCCTTAGAAATTGACAAACAGTCCTCCACAGTGGCTGTACCATTCTACATTCCCAACAATAATGAATAAGCATTCCTGTCATTCCATATCCTCTCTAACACTTGTTGTTTTCCATCTTTTTAATAGTGGCCATTCTAATAGGTGTAAAATGATATCTCATTGAAACTTTGATTTGGAGTTCCCTAATCGCTTGTGATATTGAACTTTTTTTCATGTTTTTTCACCATTTGTATTTCTTTTTTGGTCAATTTTGACTTAACCATTTTTAATATAGCTGTATTTAATTTAAAAACCTTATTTTCAAATAATCTATAGAATAGACATTCTGAAATTTTCCCTGACCTTAACTCCTTCCTTGAATTACTGTTTGGTTCAGGGATGGATTGAGGATTCCTAGTGCATATTATTTGATAATAGAAAGTTGAAAGTTTATCACTTTGTTTTTTGGGTTGTGTTAGAATGTCTTCGTAGAATATCCTGACTTGGATCCTGGAACAGAAAAAGGATATTAATGGAAAAGCTGGTGAAATCCAAGTAAAATCTGTAGTTTACTTAACATTATATGAATCAATGTTAATGTCTGGTTTTGACAAATATACCATGTTCTTAGAAGGTATCAACATTATGGGAAGCTGGGTGAAGAGTATATGGGAACTCAACTTTCAAGGATTATAGGATAATAATTGGACAAAGATATTGCCCTGCTGTCCTGCAAGTTTCTAGATTCTAGCCCCCCCCCCCACTATGTTCAGTTTGTGAATGCCTTGAGAAGAGAGTAATTTTAACATTAAACCAAGGAAAATAAAATTAAGTTGATAAATGGGCTGTAAAATCATGATGTGCAGCACTCTTGTTTAGGTCTTTTGGAGATAAAGACCAGATGTTGTAGGAACTTCTCACTTGCCTGGAATTTTCAAGGATGTTCTCTTATATGAAAGAGAAAAGCCTGCTATCAGTCCCTTGTCACCTTCAACTTTTAAAGCTTAAAAGAGTTTGAGCGATTCAGAGGTTCCCTTTTACTTTTATAGGTACAAACACAAGTACGCCTTGCAAAAAAAAACTTTGACAAATTGAAGATGGATGTGTGTCAAAAAGTGGATCTACTTGGAGCAAGCAGATGCAATCTCTTGTCTCACATGTTAGCAACATACCAGGTAAAAAAAAAAAAAAAGTGACCTTTGTTACAATGTACCAAAAATGGCATGAGCCTTAGGTGAGGTAAAAATGATGTTTGAGCTGGAAGAATGGTTTGGGCATTATACAATTCTGAATGTTATGTTTCTCATAATTTACTCCCCATCTCTCTCCCTTCTAACTTCCTCTAGTTTAGTCAAACCGAATATTAACTGCTCCCTTTGTGTACAGTGTAACCCACTTTGCTGCATTTATTTCGGTGGTGCCTTCTGCCTGTCCCCCTCCATTGCTGTGCATTTCCAGATCCCACTCTTTTGAAGTACCCAACCAAATACCAGTCGTCCAGAAAGTCTTCTCTGAACTCTGAGAATTGTATCCGTGCTTTATCATGGCACAGTCACTTTTCTCATTATGTTGTCATTGTTTAATGCACTTACGTTATCTCCTCCGATGGCCTCTGTGTTCCTTCAGGATGCATTTGTGTCCACCAACAGTGCTGTTGAGCCCCAACTGAGCATGGAGTACTGAACTGTGGTGGTTGTAGGGAGCGTAAACATTAATGAAGCCAAGTGCCTGGCCTCAGGGAGCTTGCAGTTTAGGAAGGAAGTTGGAGGCAGTAAAGTCTGGCTATGTTTTCTCTATCTCAGGAGAGAATAGAGTATGCTAGGTGAAAGCAGTTCTAAGAAAGCCGAGGAGGGTTAGAAGATGGAGAAGTTCAATCAGTTGAGGGATCACAAAAATAGATTGTAAACGGTTGGTCCTGGGTTTTATGGGAGGAATCCATCAGGCAGGAGCAATGAGAATGGAGGGTGTTCCAGGTGGTGGGAGCAGCATAAGCCAAGAGGCAGTGTTTGGGGGAGAGGAGGGGCATTTAGTTTGGCTGAAATACAGGGTGTAGGTAGGTGCATACTGGGAAATGAGACTGCAGAGAAGAGTTGGGATCTTATTTTGGAGGACCTTGAAAGTCACAGATGAGCTCGCTTCCCTGGGGCCCGTGACTAGAACCAAGCATTCAAAACAGTAATAGCTTTACTGTCTTTCTTTATAGACCACTCTGCTTCATTTTTGGGAGAAAACTTCTCACACCATGGCAGCCATCCATGAGAGCTTCAAAGGTTACCAGCCATATGAATTCACTACGTTAAAGGTATGAAAACTGGGAAGGCCATTAGAAAACCTTACAAAACGTAACGTTTTGTTTATATCACAAGCAGTGTCCATTGCAGCAAGCATCAGTATTGCAACAGACTCTAAATATCAAAGAGACAACATCCCTGACAGGGTTTTGTGGTTTTTTTTTTACTGCATCAAAATGCAATACAATGTTATCTACTACAATCCAGAATCACAAATTGAAATTTGGGATGCATTTACTGAGAGATGAATTGTAGTGAACTTGAGTCTAATGATTGGTTCTGCACCTTTAAAATACTTGTTTGACATTGCTAAAGAGAAGAGTGCACAAGTCTGGTATACTCAGTCAATTTTTCATTATTAATCCAAATATGCTCACTTGAAAAGGGTACTTACTCCTGATATATATCACTTTGTTCTGAGAGTACCATCCAACATAGAACTGGACTTTCCCATAAGGCTATAGTAACAGTTTCTAATTGAAAAGGTAACTTTAAACGCAATGATTTCTCAGTTCCAAAAGGATACATGCACAATATCTGATTCTCAATATTGCAGCTGACTGTGAAATTGTTTTTCTCTCTAATGATTACTGGGGGTTAATATATATCAAGATAAGTAAGTAATTTTGGTTCTAAAAGGATTTTACAAATCATGAGAGAACAGTGGATGCTTTGTTGCCAGGTCATATCTTTGAAAGAAAAGGGACAAGAACTAGGGTAGAGTTCACCTTGAAATCGCTTTGCTTCTAACTTTTGAGGCAATTTATTTGTGTTTCATCAACTAGTTTTATGAAACTTTACACTATTTTTTGCCTCAAAAACACTTGATTTTGAGATATTTAGAATG
>JAQZBX010107376.1:0-10659 GCA_029593785.1 Cabassous unicinctus
TATATATATATGGCTTTATGCTTGAGCCATAGAAGAGGATTTATCACTGCTCTATACCCAGAAAAGTTAAGGTAAAGGATTTTTAGTCCTTGTTAACTAACACGCTGCTGAAAACCTAATGCATTCCTTAATAAATTTCACTTTGGAGTATTTTTTCTTTGGATATTCTCCTTATTTTTATTACTATATTTTGTAGGCAAGAGAAAACTGCCAGTTTCAATCCAGGATATTTGCTAAGGATGAGCTTTCTCTACTCAATCTACATATGAGACAATCAGCAAGTCATCACCACTCCTCCCTTCTCAGCTCCCCCATCTCCCTTTCTAACAGAAAGCAAGGGCTCATGAAACTCCCCAGAACTAGTTAGTAACATCTTCATTCATCTGTGACTTTTGTACATTTTTCTTTACTGATGGAGCTTGTTTTTCAAGAGGCCAAGAGAAAGTTCCAGGTCCCATCTCCTCATGTTTATTCAGAAGAAACCTGCTACACTGCTTGAAAAGTTACTGTTACCTTTTGCTATCAGGTCCTTATGCCTTTGATGTCCAGGGCAATCAACCTTTCATGGCAGCATAATGGCAGCTAATAAGGCTATGATCATGTCAGGTGGTTTTATTTCCCTTCTCCCAGAAGTTTGTAGTAGTCTTCTTTCCTTCCAGATAGTTCCATGTGCATGGACTACTGAAAAGGCATATGTGGAATCTGTTTATATAATCACCTTCTTTTCATTTCCTAAATGCAAGGTACTGGTGGGGGCTATAAGTTCTGCTCACTGAGCTGATGTAGCTAGGGGAAGGCCTTAGCCTTGAGTGTCTCTTATAGGGTTACTACAGTACACTCAAACTCTCCTGTGTCTTTGGTCCATGAACCTGCTTCTGTCTGTGAACGTCTCCAGGTCTGGGTTCCATGAAATCAGGTTGGCTGAAATAGACTTCTTTAATTATTTGTATACAGACATGAACAGGTTCTCCTGGAGTGTTGGGGAGTAATGTAGCAGGATTCAGAGAGGAGACCACTTTTAGTTTTACGTTTGGATTACCTAGCAACATAGCTTGGTACTTGCTTAGCCTCCCCGAAGTAAGCCAATAGCCCTCTTTCTGTTCCTTAAGGGGCAGTACACAGTAAGGAGCATGTCTAATCACAGGCTGTTGAAGGTGAACAAGTCACAAGTGGCTGCCACCGCCCGAAGGCAGACCTGCCAACCTTGTGCCACTGCATCTAGTTGTTTTGAGAAATAGGAAATTGGCCTCCAGGTGCTACAAAAGTTCTGAATTAACACTGTTAAACTCACCCCATGGTTTTCAGGCACAAACAAATCAAAGGGCATTTTTATATGTGGGAAGCCTAGGGCTGGAGCTGTGAAAAGTTTTTATTTTATTTTACAGAACACTTGTTGGCATTCTTGTAGTCCAGTTCAATGGTTCTTTATTTCCACCTCTCAAAGCCTCATATAGAGGTTTAACCAAAAGTCTAAAACCTGGTATCCAAATACGGCAGAATCCTGCCATTCCTAGAAATCTTCGCAGCTGTCTCTGGGTGATTGGTTCAGCTGCCTGACTAAGGCTTCTCTTTTTCAGGCAGCAAGTTTCTCTGTCCCTTTGGTAAATCAAATCTTAAAAACTTACAGTGGACTGTGAAATCTGAGCCTTCTTCTTAGGCACCTTATATCCTTGATCTGCCAGAAAATTCCAATTTAAAATAGTAATGTGGTTGGATGCTTCCTCCAATATGCTGGTATTAGGTTGTCATCTATATATTGTAAAAGTACTCCATCCTTTGGTTTCAGTTCTCTTAAATATTTTGCTAACTTTTCTTGAAACAAAGTAGGGGCATTAAAATGTTGGGCGAGTACATCCAACAATATTGTTGCTTTACATTAGTGCAGGGATCCTTCCATTCAAAAGCATTCAGTTCCTGGGATTCAAGGCTCCATGGCACACAATAGAAAGAATACTTTAGTTCTAGTACAGTAAACCAGAAAAGATCTCCAGATAGGGTGGTTAGCAATAGGTACAGGTTTGGCACTATTGGATGGATGTCCTCTACTATTTGATTGATTGCTCTCAGATATTGCACAAACGATACTCCTTTTATGACCTTGGTTTTAGGATAGGTAGGATGGATATGTTGTATGGTGATTGGCAATGTTGAGTTAACTGATATTTGAGAAAAGAGTCTCTTAATGGTTCTGTGCCTTCTCGGGCCAATGTCTTTAAGGGATATGGCTTAATGTGAGGAGTGTTCATGTTGGGCTGGGCTTTTACCTGAATTGGTTAAGCAGTTGTCTATTCCCAGCATCTCGTCAGCCCACACTTTTAGATTTACCTTCAAAAAGGTCTCTTTAGGAATCTTGGATTCAGCTTCTTCTCCTAGGTGTAGCAGAGCAGACTGAAGGGTATAAAGCTTGTCTGGGGGAACTTCAATATCTAGTTTTTCTGTTAGAATGTCATTCATGCATTTAATTTGGCTGGTAAGTCTTATCTGAGTAGTGGCATAAGACACTCAGGCATATAGAGAAAACTCTTTTAAGTTGGTATCCCCTACATGGCATTCAAGGGGTTGCAGAAAATGTCTATTGTTGGAGGCTCCAGATACCCCAATAACTGCGAGAGTTCATGGTGAAAGTCTTCCCTGTTTTCTGTTGAAAATAGAGAAGGTAGCTCCTGTGGCAATTAAAAAGTCTATAAGTTTCTTTCACCCTAACATAAATACATGGGGTGCCTCCTGGGAAATGTGATGTGTCCACTAAAGTTGGAAGGTGCTCCTGTACTCAGTCATTCCTGGTTACTCTTGTCCCCTGAGACATTTGGTATGTGGATTTGTGAGGTGTCCAGGCCTCCACTATCTGGGGGAGATGTGGGCATTCTAAAGTCCAGTGGCCTACTTCCTTGCGATAGTCACATTGTTGTGACCCTAGGAGACAGGTATCCTGTAGGCTAGTCCATAGTGGTTCTAGGGTTCTTACCCTTTGTTGTTCTTCTTTGGTTGATTCACTACATCTTGATCAGGTTAAACTTTGGCTGATGGCTGTTCCCAGTAAGGCTGCTTGGCATTTCTTCTGCTTCTCCTGAAATTAGTCTCAGTTGTTAAAGACATTAAAAGCAATCTTGGCTAGTTGAGACACCAGCATTCTTAATCCTCTTTCTAATGTCTGTAGGTTTTTCCTTATGTCTGAGCATTTTGACTAATTAAAGTCATATTAATTAATTTCATGTTATCCTAATTCAGACTGGTATATTGTCTATACACCTCAATGACTCTTTTTTTATTTTTGAAGATTTATTTATTTATTTCTCCCCCCACACACATACACACACACTTGTTTTGCACTCACTGTCTGTTGTCTGCTTTCTTTGTGTTCTTCTGTGTCTGCTTGTCTTCTCTTTAGGTAGCACTGGGAACCGATCCTGGGAACTTCTAAAGTGGAGAGAGGCGCTCAATCTCCTGCACCACCTCAGCTACCTTGTCTGCTGTATCTCTTATTGTCTTTCTTCTGTGTCTCTTTTTGTTGCATCATCTTGCTATGCCAGCTCTCTGTGTGAGCCAGCATTCCTGTGCAGGCCAACATGCTGAATGGGCCAGCTCACCATGTGGGCCAGCTTGCTTTTCACCAGGAGGCCCCAGTAATCAAACCCTGGACCTCCTGTATGGTAGGTGGCAGCCGAATTGCTCGAGCCACATCCGCTTCCCCTCAATGACTCTTTCAAGAAAGATTGAAGGGTTTTCTTTTGGTCCCTGTTGGATTTCTTAAACTTTCTTCAGGCTTTTTGGTTTTGGAGCTCCTTACTCCTTTCTGCATTCCTATTGGGATGCACCCAACATAGTATTCGAGTTCAGTTTGTTAAACCATTCATTTGTGTACTAATGAGGCTCTGTAATAGGAATGGCCAGAGGTCCTGGGACAAGCAACTGAGCTGTTAGGTTGTTGGTCATGCAACCTATCGTTTTCATACCAGGCCCTTTCAAGAACCCTTCTATGTTCCTCAGGGTGAGAAGGGTTTTCAAGAGGGCTTGAATATTGCTCATGTAGGATTATGGGTAGCAAAAAGTAGACGAAAAGAGATACTCCATTTTTTAAATGTCATCTCTCAGCAAGAAGGCATTCTGTTTTTCCAATAAAGCAGATCAGAGGTACAGAAAGGAGAATGCACATAAATAAATCCTGTAAGATTCCCTTTGTCAACTAGTCCAGCTGAAACTTATCTGAATGGGAATTTCCCTGCCTGAGATTGGGCAGTTCCCCGACAAAATTGAGTGCCCTTACGGGTACTCAGTGGAAAGAACAATTTTTTCCCGGCTGGGCTGTGAAAGATGACTGGATGAGGACATGTTTTGAGGGAAAGAGTCACCGTATTCCCCTTGTTCCCCAGCCTAAGGAGGTGGAGCCAAGGGAAACTCTAAGTGTAATAGGGACAAGTCCTCAGAGGGGCCAAAATCCAGCTGGGCTTGTTTTGCTAGGGAGTGACATTTCTCTGATTTCCCAATTTCACTTTCAGTTTTTCCTGAGACTGTCCCAGAAAGTTTTTCTTTATTTGAGTCATAATATTACATCTTTTTGCAAATGCTTATTTTCACATAGGGCCATGAAGGATTGAACATACAGAATTTCATCCCATTTTTCTTCCCTCTTACAAAATAATTTTAGTTGTAATGTAATGTTATAATCGAGGGTCCCATTTTCTGGTCGGTTTTTCCAGACTCTAACTTACATTCAGGCCATGCCCTGTTACAGAAAAATTGCATTTTTTTTCCTTTTTCATTGATTCATAACTAAATGTAGACCAATAATTTAAAGTACATTTTGAGGGGCTGCAGCTGTTTACGCTATTAACATTTCCCTTGGTTGTAACCTTCAGTGTGTTAAGAGAACATGTTCGCCGGACATAACACAGTTAGACTTAAGCTTGGTAGACAGAGTCTATACCAGAATCAATAGACTGGTAAAATCAGATTCAGAACCAGAACCAGGATGTGAGCACTTCAGTGACTAAATGTTTTGAGCCTGTGCCCTGTACCAGGTTGGACTAAGGTGGGACTCGACCCCAAAATCTTAATCAACAGCAAATAAGATTCTTTTGCAGAACTAATTAACAGGTTTTGCAAAAGAGTAGGCAAAAAAACAAAGTTACTAACCCATGTCCAGATACCTATTTCCAGGTACAGATGTCTGGGAAGCCTAGGGCTTCCATCTGTATCTGGAAATATTTCTCATCTTGATATGAAACTGCCCTGTAGGGCCGATGTTGCCAGCAGGAACAGGAGAGAGTCCCGGTCATTAAGCCTCTAGACTAACTAGTGTGCCTTTGGAGACTTAGGCAGGGGTCTTTAATACCTGAGTTCCATCTGGGATGCCAAGTGTTGTCACCCAAAGTAGGCACTTTGCCAGCTGTGCACAGAGGTCAATGCCGTGACACCAGGATTTTGAGAAAAGGAAGAGTTTATTGTGAGCAAGACCAGGGGAGGACTGACAAATAGACTTCATGGTTATGCCAAAAGCCTAAGGGAATTACAAATACCTTTTTTTTTGTGGACTCCCTCTCAGGATAGGTTGAGGCATTCCCCTGCTGAAATAAGAGGGCATCAGAAGTGATCAAAGCATTACTAAGTGTACTTATTCCCCATTTTGGAATGCCACATTTCATTAAAAGTAGTAGGAGTGCCTGTATTGCCAGAGTAACCTGAGAAGTATCAGATGGCTTAGGCATTCATTGGAAGCTGCATTCACCTTGGAGTCCACAGGAAAGACTGAAAAGGTGAAAAATACTTAGCCAAGAAAACTATAGCCAAGATTTGTGAACCAACCTACCTCACCTGGGACAAAATTCTACCAATTGCGCTGCTTAGGATAAGAGTAGGCTCCAGAAGCAGGCTCAATTTTAAGCCTCTATGGTATAGTGTTTGGGAGACCCTTCCTTAAAACCAATTGTAATAACAGCCTCGACAATGAACCTGTAATTGGTGAATTAGAAACCACAAAACATGTCCAATCCTTAGAAGCCACTCTTTCTGCAATAAATCAATATGCTTCTGATTCGCTCCTGTTCTCAACTGATGTCCCCCTACATTGTATAGTTATGGGGCATTGGGTGCTTCTTAAAAATTGGAAGATACAGCACCCAGATAGCCAATTAAAAGCCAATGGGATGGGCCCTATCAGGTCTTGCTTCTTACTCACTCTTCTAGTAAGTTGCATGGAATCTGATCTTGAAGCCATTACTCAAGACTGAAAGTTATCTTCACCCAAGAAAGTGACTCTTCACCCTCTTCAGAAGATTGGAGCCCCAGTGAAGTTTTCAACAAAAACAGGATCACCATGCCAGGAGAAGTTCCTCCTCATTTCTTGGTTATGCCTATGAACCTATCACAGACCTGAAGATACTTTTTGGAAGAACCAAAGATAAGTGATGATTACTGTAGACTCTACTACTTTGCTATACATTCTTTTAGTTTAATTTTCTTTATTATTTTTTATGGACTGCATAAAAGGCCAGTGTGCTCTAGGATATTTAAGGCTTGATATTTCCATATAGCAATCTATTAACCATTGTAATAAATGGGCACTATGTATGATCACAGCTGGATTAGAATTAACCAGAGGACTCTTAGTTCCTTTGGGTGGATTTGCTTACCACGAAACCACTTTATGCAATTTGCCTGCAACACTTGAAGAATTTGTTAACTCCACTGCCACTGCACTTGAAGCCATTCATGTCTCCATCAACTCTTCCTCAAATGTAGTCAAGGATAATCAGATGGCCTTAGACTTTTAGCAGAACAAGGAAGAATATGCTTTATAGCAAACACCTCATGTTGTGCTTCAGTAAATACCTCTAGCCAGATCGAGGTAAATATACAAAAGCACCTGGCTGCATGATATTAATAATTCATCTGAACACACCTTGTGGGGATCAATTAAAAGCTATTTGCCCCAACTATCTTGGCTCTTAATCATTTTAAACCTAACAAAAATAATAATAGTGCTTCTCATGTCCAGACCTTTCGTTCAAATCTTGTCAAACGTGTATTCCAGAAACGGTGGTCCACAGGATTCTTCTACTTGGTCTCCATCTGCAGACAGACAGAAGGAGTACCAACCTGAGCTACTAGCAGAAGCTAGAGACAGGCATCCCAGAGTACCTCCCCAGCCTGGGACCTGAGAATACTTCCAACTTCATGTCCAGATGGTCCATTCCTTGAATACCAACCTATTCCTTGAATAAGCAGGTAGTATTTAGAGCCATCAACACCCCTGATCCTTCAAGATTGAGGAATGTAACAACAGAAGGTGGGACTTGAAACCTTCAGCGTGACATCACCACTCCTCTCTTCTCAGCTGCCCCAACTCCCTTCCTAAGAGACTCAGCAAGGGTTAATGACACTGCCCAGAACCAGTTAGTAGCATCTTTGCTTTTATACCTTTTCCTTTTCTTCTGAGGCTTGTTTTTTAGGAGGCCAACAAGCCTCCCTTCTCCTCATGTTTATTCAGAAGAAACTTGCTACACTGCAAGAAAAGTTACAGCTTCCTCTCCCTTTGCAGCACCTGGTAAACCCTGTTCTGATGACTCTAGCCACTAGAGCATATGCAGTCAGGAGAAACCTTGACCTAAAGTTACCTTTGCCTAATTATAAAAGTAAAAATCATACCCACTGATCAAGCTAAGCTGCTGTTTTTGAACATGTGACACAGGAAATAGCATGGTTTAGAATTGCACACGGTCTACTTAATTCTGCCCCTTAATCCACATCACCCTCACCTTAATCTAAACCACTTCCCTGGACTCACCTACCTGAAACTCCAAAAATGTCAAACCCCTTTAACTCAGTGAGACAGAGATGAGGATTTCACCTCCTGTCTCCTTGATGAGCTGCTTATAGTAAACTCTTTCTTTCATGGATTCTTGATGTCACAAGATTGACCTTTGTATGCATTAGGCAATGAGCACACTTTGGGTGTTACCACAAAATGCAGGCTTAGGAATTATGGTTCTGAAAACAACGTACTCATTTATGCTGTGGTAGAGAATGTGGAAAATCATAACTTAATTCTTATCCCAAAACAAAGGTACACTAAGAATCTCACAATGAACGGAGCAAACTCATTTGAAACAACTATCTTATAGGTTTGGAACAGGGTTTTTGTTTTGTTTTCTGCACAATGATTTAACATATATAGCCATTTTAATTATATTTATAAAAATGCAAACTGAGAGTTCGCATTCCACAATATTATGGTGCAGTGTAATAAGTATGAAGTATTATAATCTATTTAAAGCTAACGTCTATACCTGCAATGGATGGTCATTTTGAAATTTTCAGGATCTATATCATCCAGATCTTACTAATTGGAAAGTATTCTTACACAAATGTTATCTTGTATATTCCAGTTAGTACTATTTGTGTTGGGGTATCCTGGAATGTCTTGTTACAAAAGTGGTAGAGTTCCATGATACTGGAAATAAGGAAAAGCACACCTATTTATTGAAATAAAGCTTAATTTTATGAAAAGACTTTTAATAAAAAAGTATAAAATTTAACTCTTATGCTAAGAATAGTTGACATTGTTAAGGTTTAAGAGACCCATTTTATTTTCATTTTTATTGCTGTTATTATCATCTTCCACATGTTTGGGCTATTTTCCATGAGATAACTATTGCTTCCCTATGGTGCATACCAAAACTGATTCTCAGAGCTTCCTTAGTTACTTGGTCTTAGGCATTGCCAATCAGATGCACCATTCATGCATATTTTAGTGTGTCTGGTGGTGTTATCATTTGGAACCACCATAATGGAGCTTCTATAAAAAGCCCTGGGAGTCACTGGTCCAGCCTAAGCTAGTTATAATGTAGAGAGAGTGGGCAACAAATTATAACTATTGCTAGTTATACCCACAGTGCAATGATCTTGCTGCACATCTTACTAGATTGGCTCTTTGGTCTTCCTGGAGACTCTGTGACCTATATAATATCTTTAAAAATGTTCCTTTTCTGATTATTCTAGCCAGAGTGAATTTTGTTGTAGGTAACATAAATATTTTCTTAAAAATAGAAGCAAGTTCTGAAATCACTTTGTGAAGATTTTAAATCATGTTCTTGGAACTGGGCAATTTCTGTGGGTTTAAAGCTACTGTAGGTGGAACAGTTTGATTAGATTACTTCAGTTTGGTGTGACCCAGGGTGACTCTTAATCTTCTTACTACAGTCCTTAAAAATGGATGAATACAGTCCATAGGTCACACCAATTGTATTTTTCCCATGCTCCTCCACAATTTCACCACCCTGCAATACTGACATTCATCTGCTCTAGCTCACAGGACACTCTTGCATCTGTAACATCAACCACAATTCTCAACCTCCTCTAGGTTCACTGTGTTATTCAGTCCCTTGATTATTCTCTACTTTTCTTTGAATTGACATTTACATCCTTCGACTACTCTTTCCAGCCACATTCCCATTTATAAACCAGCTGCTATTAACTATGTGATACCAGCAACTTCATCAATTTACACACATTTACAGTAAAGTTAAGTAAAACATCTACATACATTAAGCACCAGTAGTCTTTCTCAGCCCTCCTTCTATTTCCTAATAACCTATATTCTAGGTTCTACTTCTACATTTATTCTTCATATTTAGTTCATATTAATGAGACCATGTAATATTTGTCCTTTTGTGCCTGGCTTACCTCACTTGGCATAATGTCTTCAAGATTCATCCATGTTATCATATGTGTCCCAATTTCATTTCTTCTTCTTGCAGCATAGTACGGCAAAGATGTACTGTGTTGATAATGGAGGAGTATGGAAAAAGTGTGCCAAATGTAAGCTATAGACCATGGTTTGAGTAATAGCCTGATGATATTATCTCAAAATCTGTAACAAATGTTCCACCACGATGTGGTACATAGTTGAAGGGGTGTTGGATGGGAAATCTACACATGTGCATGATTGTTTTGTAAGATCACAACTTCTGTAATAAAACATAATAGGATGGGTTGTGGGAAAAATGCACCAAATGTAAGATATAGACTATAGTTAATTGTAAGGTTGTTATGATATTCTTTCATAATTTGTAAGAAATGTTTTATAGCAATGCAAGGTGTTGGTGGTGGGCTGATGTATGGGACCCCTGTATGATGTTATGCATGTTTGTTTTGTAAGTTCACAACTTTTACAATACACTTATTGTTTCTTTATGTTCATGTATGAATGATATACCTTAGTAAAATTCTTTAAAAATGGATGAATACAGAGGGAGGGGGCTGCAGAGACAGAGATAAACTCCCGGATACTGAGAATGCACTGGAGCCCATAGGAGGAGGGAGAGCCCCAATAGATGCCTCCATGAGCCTTGCCATGTAAGTGAGAATTCCAGGATTGCCAGCAGCCGATCTTTGAGGAGAAAAAAACATCACCTGATGAAGACTTGATTTGGACATATTTTCTTGGCCTCGAAATTGTAAGTTTATATGTTAATAAATTCATTGTAAAAACCAACCCATTTCTGATATATTGCCTTGGCAGCCTTTAGAAGACTAAAGCAGCTTCTCAGCCCATGTCAAAAATGTAGCCACTTTATAGAACTAGAGTATTTTGATTTGAGGAAAAGCTGGGTTCATTTGAGGAAGAATCTTGCAATATGGTTACAGCTATACATCTTGACT
>JAQZBX010107377.1:0-10660 GCA_029593785.1 Cabassous unicinctus
AAATCCTTAAAAAATGTATAGGGGAGGAAGATTCAGACTAAACTTAGTAGTAATACTCTGACGATGCTCTTTCATGATTTGTTAACAAATGTTTCAGAACAATGTAGGGTGTTTGTGGTGGGGTGATATGTGGGAGCCCTGTATGATGTTATGCATGTTTGTTTTGTAAGATCACAGTGTTTACTGAACACTTAAAGTTTATGTAGGTTCATGTATGAATGATATACTTCAATAAATTGTTAAAAAAAAAAAAAAAAGAGCAAACCATCAATAGAGTATCACATTTTGCTAACTCTCTATCTGGAAAAAGACCTGCCAGGTAGTTTTGTGATGCCTAAGCAAAGTAAATGTAAATGTAGAAGTTTCTTACCCAGGGTTTAGACCATTTGACTCATGATTGTCTCATGCATTTGCCTATTATACATTGTCAGCTAATAAATTGGAATCCATGTTGAGAGAAGGAAATAGACTTTTTTTAATGTTTTCAATTAAAACATAAAATTTAAAAAAAAGATATGGGCTATAGTTAGTAATATTTTGATGATGCTCTTTCATAGTTTGTAACAAATGTTTCACAACAATGCAGTGTTGGTGGTGGGGAAATATATGGGAGCCTTGTATGATGATAGGCATGTTTGTTTTGTAAATTCACAAATTTTTCTATGAATTTATGGTTTATGTTTGTTCACATATGAATCATGTATTTTAATGATATTTTATTAAATAAAAGACAGCCTACTCAATGGGAGAAAATATTTGGAAACCACATATCTGGTAACAGTCTCATATCCAGCATACATAAAGAAATCCTACAACTCAATAATAAAAATGAAAACAGCCTTGAACACTTTTACAAATAAGATATATAGATGGCTATAAAGCACATGAAAAGATGGTCAACATCACTAGCTATTAGAGAAATGGAAATCAAAACTACAATGAGATATAATTTCACACCTACTAGACTGGCTTCTCTTTAAAATAAACAACAGAAAACTGCAAGTGTTGAAGAGCACTTGGAGAAATAGGAACACCCATTCATTGTTGGTGGGAATGTAGAATGGTGCAGCCACTCTAGAGGACAGTTTAACAGTTCCTCAGGAAGCTAAGTATAGAAATGCCATATGATCAGAAAATTCCACTACTAAATATATAGCCAGAAGAATTTAAAGCAGGTGTCCTGGTTTTTCTTTTATGGACCTAAGAAAATTGTGTTCTTAAACTAACCCATTCCTGTGCCTGTAAACTCAGTGTAGACAGGACATTTTGATTAGATTCAGTTAAGGGACCTTAATTAAATCACATTTCAGTATATTGCTTTAGGACTTTTGATTGGACTACATCAGTGAGGCATAACCCAGGATAGGTCCCTGCCACCTTGCTGGGTCTTATGTAAACTGTAAACTTACAGAGAGAAAGGAGACATGAAGGAGGGAAGCTCCCATTTGACCATGCCATGTGGGAGAGAGGACTCCAGGTTTGCCTATAGCTGTAAAAAAGACAGAGAAGCCTAAAGAGACAGAGAATACAGCCAAAGCTGATAGAGACAGTAGTCCTGGAAGAGAAGGCAGACAGACAATGGCAGACTGACCACCTTGCCTTGCCATGTGACAGGACATCAGGTTCTGTCAGCAGCTGATCCTTGTTAAGAAAGCATCTCTGATGATGCCTTGTTTTGTATATTGTTGCAGCCTCAGAACTGTAAGCTTTTTCCCCAAATAAATCCCCTTTATAAAAGACACACCATTTTGTCCCGTCAGCTTGTGGAAAACTAAGATAATGGGAAATGAACAAATGTATACATACTAATGTTCATAGTGGCATTTTTCACAATTGCCAAAAGATGGGCCCAAAGACAGTATGACTCATTTTCTTATAAGAAACAGGGGAGAAGGCCCTGGGAAGATGGTGGCAGAGACTGGAGTGATGCATCTTCAAGCCAAGGAATGCCAAGGATTGCTGGTAAACTCCAGAAGTTAGAAGAGTCAAGGAAGGATTCTCCCCCTACACATTTCAGAGGGAGCACAGCCCTACTGACACCTTGATTTTGGACTTCTAGCCTCCAAAACTGTGAGATAATACATTTCTGTTCTTTGAAGACACCTAGTTTGTGATGCTTTGCTCCAGCAAAAAACTAAGTCACCACCCCAAGTGAAATGTCAATATTGGTTTAGGTGCTGCAGGTATATATTTAAAGAATAAGATTTGTCCAGTCCCCCAAGAACTACTTTTCACCCCCTTGGGGGTGAGAATGCATGATGAGAGAGACCCCTGCACAGGAAATGCTCATAGCAGCTGTTTCAGGTGGCAGGAGCTGGTGGCAACCTCGCATTGGTCCCTGATGAACACAGGATGGAGTGGCCCCAGCTGGCCTCTGCAGGGAGGTGGTGCTGATGGAGAGGTATTCAAGGTCATTACACAAAAGCAGCCTGTCACAGTGACCAACAGCCAGGCTCCCCAGGTTTTCAGAAAACCCATAAACAGCTGAAATAATATTCATGGCCACCTCTAGTCAGGGACACAAGGACAATTTCAAACTCACCTCTTCACTAAATGCCAGATCATCCATTTACTCCAAAACCATGCAAGCAAGAGCCACTGTTCCCAGCCAGCCTGCTGTTTGTTTTCTGCCCTTCCACTGATAAATTCTATCTTAGCCTTGGTTCTTTGATATAGTCAAAGAACAAGAGTCTTTCTCATATGAGAACTGAACAGCATGTAAACAACTAACTGAAAGTGTCTGGATTATTCTTGGACAGTAAGTCGACTGTGCCTGAGACACACCCAGGAACGCTCTGGAGTGGCTGCCAGCAATGACCCAGAGGTCTGTACAGCAATATGTAGAGGTCTTAACCAGTGCAATCCCATTTTATGGAAGTGAAAAACAGATACAATGGAGCAATTCTACATGTTCTGTAAACACACACACACACACAGACATGCCAGTGCAAGGAAGCAGAGTTGGGAAAGGAGAGTAGAACTAATAAATGTAGAGGACAAGACTGGAGCCTTGCACAGTCAAGGATGAGAATACAACATGGACTGAGGGGAGTGACTAGTTTAGTCTCTGCTCCCCAGGTGAAAACAAAACAAGTAAAAATAAAGAAAATAAATATAATGCCACACATAATTTTAAAATGCATCCACACAAAACACTGGCACAGTTTATACAGAATCCTACAAAATAAAGATATACAGAAAATGTGTTTGAGTAGCAGACAGAGGGGGGGAGATGCATGGAAGTAGGGATAGAATAGAGTAGAATAAACAATCAATTGACAAATTAATCAAAGGTTGGAGCTTGCATGCATCAGTTATGATAACATGCCATTAATGCAGGAGTTTGGTTAAAACACACCCTCAGCACTTAAGGTCCAAAAAAGCCCCAAATAGCAACAAAGCATCATTCTATTCATCTGTTTTAATTAAGACTTTTGGTTGCAACCAACTGAGCTGGCTTCAGCCCAAACAACGTGACTTTCTTACAAAGAAGCAATGGGCTCCTCCAGACCCCTAAGTTTGAGAGGTAGGTCAGCTCAGACTCAGAGGGCTCCTAGCCCCATGGCATCTCCCAGTTTCTCTCTGGGCCACCATTTCCTTCTCTTCCATCTCCAGACCCTTGGTCTTTGCTTCTACTCAGAGAACAATAGCTGTTCTTTCTGGTGTAGATGCAACCCAGACCATCTTGCCACCATTTGCAAGAATGAATTACATCTTGATCAGTTGATGCAGAGATATTTCAATGAAATGCTTTTAAATGAGAGAAAAGAACAAGGTACAGAAGAGTGTAAAACAGAATCACATTTTTATAAAACAAGCAATAATGGAAAAATCCCAATTATTTGCATATACTTGTATGTACCCATATACATAGGCATTTATGTACATACACACAATTACATTTCTATATTTATATATGTACATATACATGCATGGATATAATTTTAAGCATAGATGGAAACATTTTGAAAGGACACAATCCAAGTTGTTAACAAGGGTTATCTAGCACTGGGTTGTGGGGCTGATGTAAGTATAAGAGGGAGGAAATAAGAATGAGGGAACCAACCACTGCACTAAAAAACGCATTACATGTATCCCTTTATACCAAATTATGTATGAAAATAAAATTAGGCCTAAAAAGATTAAGAAAGAAAGAGAAAGAGAGGAGTGTAGCCAGACTGAGCTCCACATCTCTTAATCACATTCCAAGTTCCCAGGCAAGGACCTTGGGTGAGAGACTGCCTTTGAGCCAAGAAGCAGAGTCATCTGATACAAATATGGCAGCTCCCACATTATCTGTGTAGCTGGGGGAGTGAGGGTAAAGGGCTAGAGATCTGCGGACTTGGGTAGCTAAGCCCATAAAAGAGCAGTTGGCCACTAAGCATTTTTCTTCCTCTGAGTTCCTGGGGACTTTAAGGCAAAGGCTTCTAGGGGGGGAGGGGATGGGCCAAGAAGGATCTGAAGAAGTGTAGGAATCAGCTGGTGAGGGGAGGGGTGGACTGCATTTGTGGAAGTTCTGCTGCAAGGCTGGGATTTTCATGATTCTAGGTGGCTGGAGTGGGGAGAAAATAAAAGAGATGGGGTGAGAGTGGAGACATGAGTATGGCCTTTAGTGTCATCAGTGAGGGGGGTGTTCAGAATGGGGGACCAATGGCATGAGGCTCACATGCTGTTGTAAGGACCTGGCTTTTAATTGAATGAGAAAACTATGGGAGGGTTCTGAGCAGGAGGTAGGACATGAATGGACTTAGGTTCTCTGACTACTGTGAGGAGAACGGGCTCTCCAGGGCCAGGAGGGAAGCAGGGAGACCAGTAAGGAAGTCACCACCATTTCCAGGCAAAGGTGATGGTGGCTGGCACCATGTGGTGGCAGTGGCAGAGGCCAGATTACGAATTTTTTTTAATTAGTGCCTATAGGCTTTGCCAATGGCTCTGAGGGGCATCAGAGGAAAAGAGGCTCAAGGATGCCTTGAAGGCATTGGCCTAAGTCCCTGGAAGTGTGAGGTGCTGTTGACATCTGACTCCTGAACTGAGCCAAGCCACAAAACAGGCTGAGGTTTACCAACCTCTTGGTTCCACGAGTTTCCAAGTTGAGAATTTCAGCCCATCACCCTGGAAATGCAGTGATTCCATTAGCCTCCATTTTAATCAGCTCTTTCCTACCATATTAAGCAATTTGGGCCATTTCTAGAGAAGTTTTTTTTTATTTCCTTAAATCTCTGGCTGCTTAATTTAGAACTGGTGTTTAGATGGACTCCAATTAACACATTCCAAACCTGGATTCCCCTGAAATCCAGTAAAATGGAACTCATATATATATATATATATATATTTTAACATACTTAGGTTACATAAATGTTACATTAAAAATATAGGGATTCCCATATGCCCTGCTCCCCATACCTCCCACATTTTTGGACATAACATCCTTCATTAGTGTGGTACATTCATTGCAATTGATAAACACATTTTGGGGCATTGACACTGAGCATGGATTATAGTTTACTTTGTAGTTTACACTCTCTCCCACACAATTCTGTAGATTATGGGAAGATATATAATGACCTATATCTGTCATTGCAATGTCATTCAGGATGATTCCCAAGTCCCGAACATGCTCCTGTATTACACCTGTTTTTCCCTCTCCTTGCCCTCAGAGCCTCCAGTGCCCACTGCTTCCACATCAATGTTGTAATTTCTTCCCTTGCTAAAATCACAGTAAGTCTATAGTAGAATACCAGTAAATCCACTCTAGTCCACAGTTCAGTCCCTAATCCTGAGGATTCTGGGATGGTGATGTCCACTCCACCTCTAATTAAGATTGGGTTTTGATCCCATACAGCCAATGGATAGGACTCTCTTGCTTTCAGTTGTAGGCTCTCTTGTTTCCTTGGTATGGTGGTTGTCCATCCTCACCTTTCCTTGTTAGTTGTCCTGGGTGAGTCCAATGAACTGGAGAGTAGGTGTTGCAACTCCACTGAGGCTCAGGGCCCAGTTGGCACATGGAGAGAGCCTAAAGATTTAAGTCTCTTGGACATATACTTACCAACTCCAGAACCAATTATAGGTTCAAATAGAAGGGACAGATGAGCCATGTGTAGGGGAGCCGTAACTGAGTCCAACTCTTTCATTCTCAGGAGCATAAACTCCAAAGTAGGGCCCACTGGCAAGGCACAAACCTCCAGAGCTATCTGCCCTGACCACATGACCTGGGTGTCTCCAGAGTCCTCAGGAGCCATACTATTTGGGATAGTATCTACTTTGCCAGTCTATGAGATCCTGCTGAGATATGCATAAGCGTTCTCTCTGGGATGATCTCCCAACTCACTTTGAAGTCTCTTAGCCATATAAGCTCATTTGTCTTTCCCTTTCCCCCCTTTTATTGGAGGTCTTCTTCCAGTTGCATTGCTAGTTGGTGCTTGGTAGTAATCCTCAGTGCCAGGGAGGCTTACCCCAGGAGACATGTCCCACAATGGGGGAAATGTAATGCATTTATATGCTGAATTTGGCTTAGAGAGAGACCACATTTGAGCAACAGGTAGGCTCTCAGGAGGTAACTCTTAGGCATCCTACAACACTAGGCTAAATTTCAATTTCAAGAGCAAATGCTCATAAACATAGTTGTCAATATCAAGGGTCCATCAATGGACCATCCTCCTTCACTAGTCACTGCCCCTGCACTTAAGGGATTGTTATTGTTCCAGTAAAGAATGTGGCAGAGTTCTTCAGGATAGGAATTCAATGTGATCTTGCAATGATGGACACAGGCCATGTTAAATATCATTAAAGTTTATAAAACTGTATTGTCTAAAATGTAAACCATAATGTAAACCATTGACCATGGTTAGTAGCTATGTTTCACTATTTGTATTTCAGTTGTAACAAATGTACCACCCACATAAAAAAAGGTATTAATATAGGAAGGGGGAAAAGGGGGAGGATGTGGGGTATGTGGGAGTCCCCTGTATTATGTATATCACATTATTGTGACCTAAAACTTCTTTGAAAACAAAATGAAAAAACAGTAAGACACTGGGGAATAAATGGAAGAAAATGTCACTGTACATACAGGACAACAGATATTACAGTGATGAAAGAAAAAATATCAAAAATTAGTTTAAATATTTTTCATTATTTTTTAATGCCCCATTTTTTTTGTTTAATTTTATTTTTAAAAATTATGTATTTTATTTCTAATTTTAAACATATCATTATTTCATTTTCCTGTAATTGTATTTGGTTATTTTATTGGCTTCATTCTTGAAGAAGTTTTGGATCACAGAATGGTCACAACTGTAGCAGGGGAGGATCATTGATGTGGAGTGTCAGTGATGGGGGATACATGGGAGGAAGTTCACCTGGGCATACATTTAAGGTATATAAATGTGTTCAAATATCCACGGGACTTTGTCACAGTGGGTGGAGATTCACAAAATAACTGAAAGATTATTGAATTCTAATCCTGTAACTTGTTTTTAAATCATGCTACTTTCTCTAATTGTGAGCCACAGCCTCTACAGAATAGCAATTTAAGTCAATTATTGCATCATGTGCATGAAAATTGTGCTATTTATGTTGGCAACAACCCACATTACTGATAAGCTTCCTCGAGCTAATGGAATAATGAAAACACAAAACATTTACCGTTTTTAATGAGAGAAAGGAATAATGAAGGCAAATTAAAATTAAAGCTCAGATCTGCATGGAGAACAGGTAATGCAGTTTTTCTTTTTAAATTAACATTTGAATTCTCAAATGCTGATAGTGGGAAGAGGAAAGAAACTCAAAATTCTGTAAGACACAAGTATATGCTTTGGCTTGGTTTTGGAGAATAGGGCTCACCATTGCAACTTTCTGGAGTTTATTATGGGAGCTGACCCCACTGGGGGATCAACCTGTACATCCCCCTCCCCCCTCCCATTGCATCCACTTCATAGAGCCTCCACTGCACACATTAGGTCACTGACTCCTCCCCAAATTCTATGAGCTTGGTAGTGTCATTATTACCTTTTACAGAAGAGAAAACTGGGGTTAAACATCTGGTCCAAGATTTAAAGTTGCTTCATGTGGATCTAGACCAGAGTTTCTCAACCATGGTCCTGTGGACATTTGGGGCCAGATGCTTCTGTGTTATCAGAGGGGAGGAGGTAGTTCTTCACCTTGTAGGATGGTTGGCAGCATCCCTGGCCTCAGTCTATTATATGCCCCCCAAGACTCTCCCTTACCCCCAGTTGTGACTATCAAAAGCATCTCCAGCTATTGCCCAGTGTCCCTGGGAGGCAAAAATCACCCCGGATTGAGAACCACTGCCCTAATTTGGCTCTCCCCCACCACCCTAGTTGCCTTTCTTCCAAAGGAGGAGCAACAAGCAGCAAAGGGCTGGGACTCAGGGTCTTGGGTCTCCATTCTGCCAGGCCTCATTGTGTGACCCAGGGCATCATAGACCCTCATGGGGCCTGGGTTTCCTGAGCTGTCAGATGAATGTAATAATAGTAGCACTGGAAATATGGCTTGGGTGAAGAATCTTGGCCCATTCTCATGGAAGGTTTGATCAAGCAAGAAGCAGAGCACTGGGAGGGAGGGCAGTGAGGAGAAGATCAGGGAGCTATCAGGGGACAGGCAAGTCAGCTGGAGCTGACAAATGGGCAAGAAGTAAGGCCAGGGAGGGGGAGCAGTTGCCTGCAAGGGAGGCTAAGAGTCGGTCCTATTCCGCCCTGCCCCCAGGTACTCAGCCTCTTAAATTTAATTACTCCTTTCCATCCACTAGGTGCACCTTTCCACTCACTAGGGCAGATACTTCTTGGTGCAATCTCAGGGCAAACCAGAGTCATAACCATCATTACAATAAAGACCAAATGATAGAAACATGTACAGAGAACCCTCTGCATGCATCTTGCTCTGTGTGCTATCCTCATTAACCCCACTGGACAGATGAGGAAACTGAGGCTCAAAGATATCACAAGGCTTTGCTTTTGCATGATGGAGCTGGAATTTCCCTGAGTCTGTCTATTCCAAAGCCCATGCCCTTCACCACTAGGCAAAACCAATCTCCCAGTGTAGAAGGCAATACAAAGACCTCATTCACTCATCCATCCAAGTATTCAACAAATGTTATTTGTTATTGAACATTCATTATATCCCAGGCACTGTTAGAGTGCTTCAAGTAGAGCAATGAACAAAATTCAGTTGAATTTGCCAGTATTAGCTACCATTTATTGAGCGCATACTATACACCAGGCCCTGTCTGAAGTACCTTACATGGTTTCATTCATTTATTCCTCACCATAACATTTTATCTCTATTTCATAAAAAGGCATAGAGAGATTAAGCCAGTTACCAAGTTGGCACAGCTAATAGGTGGTAGAGCTATGATTTGTACCCAGGTAGTCTGGTTCCAGAGTCCTTAATGGCTGCCCCCTCAGAGGTCATGGCTGCACAGTGCCCCTGGGTAATTTAGACCTTGGCCAGAGAGGTCCCTAATGTAACCAAAGGTTTTTGTGCCCCAAACACGGCATGAATGTTAAGGGCTTCTTGAAGTCCTGAAGGGACTTTGTGGGATCTGGACAATACATTAAGCAGGAATTTGCACTAATAAGAATGTTCTCTCATGACTCTGTCTATGCCAGACCCCAAATATTTGTACAGGTCTAATGATAAGTACCGAGGAGGACTAAGTTTCCCACCCATTCTCTGGATTGGCATGAAGCTTGAAGACCAAAATAAATCCCTAAAACAAAGCAAAATGACCTTGTGTTGGTGGACCAGAAGTAATCCCAGAACAATACCCAGTCAAGTAATAAAAGTGGCCAGCTTGGGGCTCAGTAAATGTTGGATCCTTCATCCATTCTTCAACTCTCCAACACAACTGGGGGCTGACCCTGCAGGTTGGAGGTCCATTTGGGGTAGCTTTGGCAATCTTCTAACTGCTCCTACCCTTTACTTGCTTTAGACCATTCTCTCCCTTTCTTTTGTGAAGCCAATGCTGCTTCCTTGGGAGTTGGGCAGGATTTCTGGCCTCCTTTCCAGCTCTTACATGCTAGGAATCTCCACTCAGTTCCTTCTTCCACACTCCTTTCTATCCTGTATTTCTCCGCCCTCTTCTCCTTCTATCTGGCCTCTCTTCTGTCTCTCTTCTTTTTCAGGCACTTCTGCACACAGATCCCAGCTCTGACTAGACTGTGACTTTGCCGGAATGGAGGAGGGCAGGCTAGCAAGGATCTCTCCTTTTCCTTTGGGTAGCCAAGTGCTAACACACAAGAGGGCTTCAGGCTGCTCTGTGATATGGCTAAAAACCAGGGCACTCAGCTTGCCTTTTCAGGAACCTTACAGCACAGGGAAATCTCAGCTGATGTCTTGTCAACAGGCTCAAATATTTACCAAGCTTCTAAGATTTCCAGCCACATTAAGCCAATTGCTTTTTCTCTCATCTGCACATGGCCCTTCTCTGTTTTCCTTCAGTGAGACATTTCCCAGAGTCCTCTGGGCTTCAGGTACCATCCCTCAGGAGGGTAATAAAATGCCATCTGCCTCTAATCACTTCCAGCAATAATAATAATTTTGTGCCAATGTCTAGGATTTCTCAAAAGCATGTTTTCACATGTTATCTCACTTGCTTCTCACAATAACCTGCAACTTAGTTTTTTTTTTTTTTTTTTTTTTT
>JAQZBX010107378.1:0-10659 GCA_029593785.1 Cabassous unicinctus
CCAAGTTTGGAGGATTTTTATGTCATATAATTCAACCTTCTCCTGGAACTGGATATTATGTTTAATTGCTTAAGAATTAAAAAGCAGCTTCTATTAGAAAACTTTCAGCAATAGGGATTTCCTATCTGCACTGTCGGATGAATGGAAGCAGTTAAAACACCTTAAATTTGTCCCTTTTGAATGTCATATTGCTAGCTTTGGCCCACTGTTCCAGCCAGTTCAGAAAAATTTTGTGACTTTATTTGGTCACTTAATATTATTATTTTTTCTACAAGTTGTATATTTTTTTCCCAGAGTGCCATAACTGTTGCCATCTTGCCACTTGCAGAAGTGTTCTTGGGTTGGACGTATGAGCACACCACTAGCGTTCTCCCTGGCAGTTGACAATTATGCAATGAGTGGCATCTTTTAGGTATGCTCATTTGCTCATCTAGAAAGTTCATCAAGCTTCTTATTACTGTTAAATTTTTGGTAAAGAGAGACTTTGTTAAATACTTTGGTGAGATCCAGAAGCATTACATTTTCCCTATTTCTCTATTATATCTTTCTAAAATTCCTGAACAAAAAGGAATAAATCTGGTCTGGCATGATTTATTCTTGATGAGCATCATGGTATCTTTTCATTTCTTTCCAATTCCCCATAAGCTGTCTGTTTGCTAATCTGTTCTAGAAGTTGTCCAAGAATAATACAGATGATGTGTGACATCCAAATTCTTTCAATATTGAAAAAATGGGACCCTGTGGAAAAAAATGAAGCAGTGATGTAGTAAATACCAAGCTATAATGAAACACCAAATTGTATGCCACAGACCATATGCACTTTTGGGAGATGACAAGGGCATGGTGTAATCAGGAAAGGCTTTATGGAAGAGGTGGACTTTGGAGGATGATTAGAACTGAGTCAGGAAGTGAGAAGATAAAAGAGAATCCAGGTGATGGCCACAGGACGAGCAAAGGTAGGGAGGTATAAGATATGGATGAGTCTGGTGTGTTCATGGGCCTGGAAGGCATTGGTTTGGCTGGAATGGTGAATCCTAAGAATATCAAGAATGCAGTAGGAAAGGCAGGGTGGGACTTGCATGTGGGATAGTCTCGACGGTGACACAGCGAATGCTGGTTCTTCTGTGGTAGGAATACAAAGCCTTCAAGATTTTTGAGCAGAGGAGTGACCTGGCAAGAGGATGGTGCAATGTGGAAGAGAGGCTGGAATCAGGAGCTTTAACTGGAATTGACAGTGATCCCAGCATGAGAACGGAAGGATCTTGCTTAGTGTAGGGACATTAGAACTGAATAGGGATGGGCACAAAAGATATTTCAATGGAAAGTCGGTCAGACAGGATGCTTGACTAACTTGGTGATGTAATGGTTGAATGAGAGGATATGAGGAATGAAGGAGGGAATGAGTCAAAGATGAGTATGAGAGGATTCTGTTGTCATGAACAGAAACAAGGCAGGGAAATCAGGGTGGGCATATATACTTTGGCTACAGGACTGAATTAATTGGAAATGAAATCCTTTACAGAACTGATACTTTCAGAGACATTCCAAATACCCCTTTCCCAAAACATATTTGGAGGTGAATCCATTGTATGCAGCTCTTTAAATATATATGTTGGGGCAGCAAAATAACCTTCTGCTTCAGATCTTTAGAGGAAATAAGAGGCCCTGTAACTATTGAGGAAAAATGCATTCACTTTCAAATTATATTGTTTTAGAGGTTAAAAGTATATAATTTCTCAAGGAACACATCACGATTCAGCCGGCAGGGAGGCTATTGCTCAATTACTCCCAGCACTGGCGAAGATGCCTATGATTCCCGCAGCTCTGCTTAAGATGGTGGGAGCAGAGGCCTTGCCCAGGCTGAGGGCTGACAGGGCAAATTCGGGGATGACAAGTCAACGTGGTCCCGCTTGTTGGGCCGTGGTCTCTTTACTCGGATTGCAGGTCAGCCTGCTTAATCACAGGTGGCCCTGCCCTCTGCTCGCCATGCCTGCTAGTTGATTTGTCTGGCTGGCATGTCTCTGAGTGCATTTGTGTACCAGGCTCCCACCCTGGGAGTGACCAAGTGGAAAGATGCATGCCGTTTTTTGTCTTGGTGGAAAAAGGCCAGGTCTGAGCATAGCCAATCGGGGAGGCCAGTCTGACCGCCAGAGGGGACTTTGCCCTTGTGGTTGTAGACTCTGTCACCCTCAAGCTAAAAAAGGTCTAGTGGGAGGGATGGGCTGCTGCGAGCTTCAGCAGGACCAGGGCTTGAGACATGAGGTGCATCTTATTTAAGAAACCTTTGTTTGTTATCAGGCATTGTTAAGGACTGTGGCCACCTTGAGTTTTTATTACTTTAATAATTGAATATCTGAGGTCCTCAGTGGTTTCCAACATGCTTTCAGACATAAGGGGTCATAAGATGTGTGTAATACCAGTATGCATAGTTCATCAATATAACTAATTTTCTCTTATGGATTTTTTTTTCATGTGCTCAGTATCTTGATGTTCTGGTAGTTTTGAAAAAAAAAACCAGAACTGTCGAAATTCATGTAATAAGGGTTTTAGGACTGTCTTTCTT
This sequence comes from Cabassous unicinctus, assembly GCA_029593785.1. Lineage (NCBI taxonomy): Eukaryota > Metazoa > Chordata > Mammalia > Cingulata > Chlamyphoridae > Cabassous > Cabassous unicinctus. The sequence goes on from JAQZBX010107378.1 coordinate 2,564, forward strand.
TCCACTGCCCTTCCTTAATTCTGTCAATTCAAATGTCACTTGGCGTGAGCAGAAACAAAGCTTGACCTTGGAAGGGGGTGGCAAAGGGAGTGAATGGGTGACTTCAAAAGGTAGCAGAGAACTCCTGTGTATATGCCACAAAGAACTGAAAACAAGGACTCAAACAGATAATAGTACACCAGAGTTCATAGCAGCATCTTTCGCAATAGCCAAATGGTGGAAACAACCCAAGTGTCCATTAACAGAAAAATGGAGAAACAAAATGTGGTGTATACATACAACAGAGTGCTACTCAGCTGTAAAAAGGAATGAAGTTCTGGTACATGCTATACCAGGGATGAATCTTGAAACTATTATACTAAGTGAAATAAGGACAAAGACTTGATTCTACTTATATGAAATATCTTTAATGGGCAAATTCATAGAGACAGAAAGTAGATTAGGGAGGGGGGAATGGGGAGTGTTTTTTGTTTCTTCATTGCTTAAGCAAGTACCATACCATGGGTTACCTAAAACAACAGAAATTTATTGGCTCATGATTTTGAGGCTAGAAGACCAAATCAATGTGTCATCAAGGTGATACTTTTTTTCCCAAAGACTGGTGTTCTGTGGCTGGCTGCTGGTGATCCTTGGTCCTGGGTTCCTCTGTCACATGGCAAGGCACATGGCGACTTCTCCTGGCCTCTCCCTTATCTTCCAGGTTTCAATGACCTTCAGCTTCTGGCTGCCTGCTCTGTGCCTTTTTTCTTTCTCTCTGTGACCTTCCCTAAAAGGCTTTTAGTAATAGGATTAAGACCCATCCCGGGCCACACCTTTGCTGAAGTAAATTCATCAAAAGGTCCCCTTTACAAGGATTCACATCCACAGGAATGGATTTTAAGAACATTTTTTTCCCTGAGGTACATAGTTAGAAACCAAGAAGGGAGTTAGTTATTTCTTAATGGGTACAGTGGGGGTTATGAAAGGGTTTTGGAAATAAATAATGGTGATGGTTGCACAACATTGTGAATGTAATTAATGCCACTGAATTGTACACTTAAAAATGTTTAAAAGGGCAAACTTTTTGTTATATATATTTTGCCATAATAAAAAAGTCTAAAAAAACATGAGTGCAAACACATATACTCACATACCCCAAAAGTGACAGAGAGAAAAAAATAATCCAAGTAGGAAGTGGGGGTGATATGGGGGCCAGTGAAGTCCTCATTCCCTGACACCCTTCTCATGCCATCCATTCCTCCCACCTTGAAAGACTGCTCATTAAAACTCTAGAATGTGCAACCAAAACAGATGCAAGATAATCAGTTCAAAGCTTGATTCTGGTCTGCAGCTTTTGGTTCTGGAAATGGAACACTGGCTCATGTTAAAGATTTAGTAACGGGCCCCAATGTCAGTCAAAGGCAGAGCGCCAAGCAAGGGAAACGCTAGAATCTTTGACTCTTCAAAGACAGTCTACAGCTTTTCCAGCTCTCTCTCTCTCTCTCTCTCTCTCTCTCTCTCTTCTTTCTTAGCACCTTTCCTGGTAACAAGGAGAGTTTGGAAATTGTTTTTTAGCAAATGCATTAGAAGGAAGGTTGAAGGGAAGTGACACATTGACAAGTGACTGAGGGAAGAAACCTGAGAAAGGATGGTAAAAAAAAAAGGCTGCTGAAAATGAGGGCTTCCCAGTCTCTTTTCAAGGGAGTATTGTAGCTGTGCGGCTGACCTGTGTAATCTGGGAACTAGAAGGGACTTGGCAGCATCTCTGCCTCCCTTTGAAAACCCAGCAGATCTCAAAATAGCAGAGTAGCAGAAGCAGCAGCTACTGCCCAAAGATTCAGGGCTGCTTGGCAGTATTACCTGTGTGTCCTCCATCTGCAGGTGGGCTTATGAATCTTCCCCTCCACCTTTGTGTGTTTCTTGCACCATATCATCATCGTCATCTTTGTCATCATCATGATAGCAGCCAACACATATTGATGCTTCCTCGGTACCAGGCACCATACTCGGGTTATAACCTTATGAGGTATTCTCTATTATTATTCCCATTGTACAGAAGGGGAAAATTTGAGGCTGAAGAATTTAAGTGCCATTTTGAAGTCACACATCAAGTTAGTGGTGGAGACAGGGTTCAGTCCAAGAATCCTGTCTCTCTGGAGAACCTCTTTGTTATAAATGAATAGATGCATGGATGAGTGGATGGTTAGATGAACAAATAAATGAATGAATTTTCAGTAAGCTCCTGAGCAGTGTTCTCTTTTGCCCTGGCTTCGAAATTCACTGAACTCAGGGAAGTGGATTGTGGCATCTCTGCTGTCTTCACCAGAGGTAGGCAGCATTTCCCCTTTTGGTGTGCATCCCCTTGCTCAAATGTGCAGCCTTACTGGGGCAGGTTGCCGATGACCCTCTGTATCTAAAAGAACCCTAAATAACCCTCTATAGCAGCACCAGGCAGGGCACCTCCAAGAGTACCTTGGAACTCCAGGAGAGAAGAGTTCCCACCTCATGAACCAGAGTCACCCTCAAGCCTCTTCATGGCACCCAAATTCAGAGACTAGGGAGGAGATGAGGAGGAAGGAGACGGAAGGACCAAATCTAGGAGTCTGATTTCCTAAATCACTGAACTCTGCTTTTTCCCTGAGGACAACCTTCTTCTGTTCATTCCATCCCAGCTTGCTTTTTATCTTAGGATATAGGGAATCAGTCAGTTCCTTTGGTATTTTCACCCATGTTTGTCCCATCCTGGCAAAGCCTTTGCTGCGTGTAGTCTTTGATGAGCTGGGTTGGAAGATGATCCAGAGAAAAAGAAGGCAGTCTGATGTTTCAAATTCTCGTCATCAGAGAACACTCAACAGGCTTTTGGGAAGATAAGACTGAATAAAGATTCGACTCACGGGGCAGAGCTTTCCAACTCCCTTTGCCCCTCACTAACTGCCACCTTCGTGTTTGGGATAATGTTGTAGTTCATGGGGCTTTGGCGACAGCCCAGAGGAATCACTCTTAGAACTTCAGATTCTCTGGGCTTGGTCCCTGTGTCCTCCAGATACTTGACGATGCCTAATTTGGGGACACTCGGGTCTGGGCGACGTGATAGAGGGAATCTCCTTATTGCACATCTGCTCTTACTGCCTGTAATGGTCCCATCTCCTCAGTCCCTACCAAGCCAGTGAAGGGCATGGAGTGCTGGGCTTGGACACCATGCCCTGTGAAATGACCCATCCTCACGTTCCAGTGGATGGGGCTGAGAGGAGTGAGCAGAGACACACCATTTAGGGCAGAAACTGAAATCAGTGTTTGGTAACATCCAATGGGCCATACATCTGAAAGGGCTGGAAAGAAAGGTTGGCTTCCCTATGGAAATAGGAGAAATGTGAAGGCCATGAGGAATTAGAGCAGATCATTGTGATGGACGTTGAGGACTTCCTAGATTCAGAAAGGATAACTGCAGGGACTCTTTGTTAAGGTTCCTTTGACCTTGGCCTTAAGCTAGGAGAGGCCATAGGACATTAATCTGTTCTGGACTGGAGTGTCCCTAGATCCTTTAAGCATCTGGAAAACTCCTGTGCATTCCTCAAAACCCAACACAGGCATTCACCCTCCCAGATGACTTCTCTGATCCCTTCAGCATGCCCTAAGAACTGTTGTTCTGTGTTCCTCTATCATTTTATGCTTTTGTCATAATAATTCTTATCTAATCTTGTAATCATCTGTTTATTTCCCCCTCTCACCCACTCTGAGGAACTTGGTGTTAGGACAATCCTATCTTATTCTGTATATTTCTGTCTAGCACATGGCTCAGAATAGAAGTTCCAAGCCGGTTTATTGACTCCAATTATAATTTCAAAAATAGTTATTTTGTTATATACACCAATCTCTTATGAGATTAGCTGGGACATCATTTCGTAAAGCTTGATCATTTCAGGACACACGGAGACTATTTTTTTTTTTTTTAAGACCTGTAAAGCCAAGTGGATGTACTGAGCCCCTGTAGGTCTAGCTGACTTCTCCAGTCTCCTCTTTGACATCCCTGTTGTTTAAAGTCAGTGGAGTTTGAGTCTGCCTCTGTCTCCTCAGCCTCTGGAATTTGCAGATGGTGTTGGCAGGTGCTCAAGGAGGTGCTCCTCCTCAAAGCTCCTCATGTCTCTGCTGACAGCCACTGCACAGTTACGCTGGAGCTGGCAGGAGGGCTGAGGGCACAGGGCGAGGGGAGCTGGGAAATCTGACTTGCATGCCCGGAATGAAAACTCACCAAGTGGCCTTGTGAAAGTGTTTTGACCCTCTTTGAATCATCTGTGCTGAAACGGCCATGGAGCTACGAGGCGATTCTGACCCCATGGGAAGCTTTGCCAGGCCTTAATGCTGTACTCAATTTCCATCTTTAGGATGGAAGCATCTCCTGCTTCCGGCTTTAGTGAGCCTTTCTCTGTGCCTCTTTGTGAGGCGTTTCTGAGAGCTGCCTGCCTTCCGTTTCTGGTGGTGAATTGATTTAGAAGATCCTTTGTTGATAGCACAGCTTCAAAAGCGTGTTCAGAGACTGGTGTTTATCCTCCTTCTCCCTTCCAACTAAGGAGATACTCTTACAAGGAGAGGGGAAAATATAAAAATGCCCCTTTTATTGACTTTTAAACTTCATGAAACCCTTTTTGGTGGCCATAGTGTAACTATTTTGTGGGTAAAGCAGGTCATTTCCAAATGTTTTTACTATGCGAAGCAGGGGGTCGAGATAAATCAAACCTGTCTGTGCAGAGTGAGTGAGTTTTATAAGAAGTGTTTCATATTTTTCTTTTGCTCCAGGTGTTTATTTAATTTTCTTCCAGCCAACATTCATTGACTACTTTATCTGGGTTAAATGAACATAAGAAGAGGCTACAATTTTGAAGGGCTCATATGCTCCTGGAAGAGGCAGGTAAACAAAAAGCTGTGGTTTTTAGAGCAAATTATCTTTATATACCTCCAAACATCTTAAGTGCCATCATGCATATAGTAGTTGTTGAATTAACATTTATTGAATGGCTGAATCAAATTTTGAAGCCCATCATTCCCATATTCTTGGCTGTCTTTTTCTGATGTGATAAGGATGACATATTCTCATGAGCCCCTTGGATAATTTATACTCTGTTCCCCGCCCCGCCACACACACAAAAGGATTCAACTTGATAATGGTTGGAGTTTTAAAGAAAGCATGTAGTGAGATGTGAATGCTGCAGAGAGAAGCTTCTGAGAAGTTTCTATGGTTCAGGGGCTGGTGCTAAGGGTTCAGAAGCTCAATGCCTAAGCAGCTGACTCACCCAGACAAAACACACAAAGGCTGAGGTGGGAGCCAGATAGAGCAGATAAATTGTAAAAATGGCCCCAATTCTCCACGGTTCCTTGAATTCAAGCCCTTAGCAATGTGACTTAGACCCCTTCCATCAAGGGATAAAGCTTGTTTCCATCCCCACCCCTTGAATTCAGTCTGCACTTGTGTCTGGCTTTGGCCAACTCACTGGATGAGGAGGCAGTGAAAGCGTTCCAGTTCAAACCTAGGTCTCAAGAGACCTCACATTCTTCTACTCTCAGATGGTTGCCGCCACCACATGAACAAGACTAGACTAGTTTGCTGGAGGATGAGTGACCCCTGCCACTACAGCCAGCAGCTAGAAGTCACCAGAAACAAGTCACTCACTAGACTGTGAGTGGGGCTCACCTAGACCAGCCAGCCCTCTGCCTGCCAACCAGTTGAATAGTAAGTTGATTTCTAGACTAAAAACTCCATGAAGATAGCGACAAAGCTGAACCCTCTTGGCACAGAGCTTGGGAGCAGAGTCAAAGCTCCATAATGTTTGTTGAGTGGCTGACTAAAGGAAAGAAGAAATGCTGCCACCTGCCCCAAGGGCTCTTCCCATAGATGTTGCCCTTATACTCTGAAGTCTGCCGAGGTAGAGAGGTGTTGTTTTGGTTATCCTCTGTTTAGATGAATGGTCACAGAATTATTCAGAATGCACTGAGGTGAGCATAACAGAAACCAACTCAACTGTCTTAGTCAGAAAGGAAATTTATTGACTCGGACAACCAAATTGTGGACAGGCAGGGGTACTATTGGCCTCAGGAATGTCTGGAACCAAGGACCCAGTTTCTACCAGGGCTTTCTTTCATGTGCCTTTTGCTTTGTCAGTTTCTCTTGCAAAGACCAATTTTAATTAAGCCTTGGACACAGGCAGCTCCCAGACCACACCTTAGCTTTGATCCAGAGTGGAAAAGGCTATCTTCTTTAAATTCCAATTTGGAAAATCCTGGGAAGGACTCTGATTTATCTGGTTAGGCTAAGATGGGTTGGGGGAACATAACTGGCTAACCCCACTAGAATCACATGTACGGAGAAGAGGGAGACACCATTCTCAATAAAGAGGGGAGTGCCACCCCCAGAAAGAGGGAGGAATGGTAGGCTGACAAAGGGTCCATCTCAGCCGAGGGACATTGATCAACATGGATTTCCACCAAAAGGGAAATCCAAGTTTTACATTCATCCACTTTCGTGTCTCAGCCACCCTTTCTGAGTAGAGACTCCATAGGCTGTCCCATCCTTATTTTATCACCCCTATTTAGTGAACACTTACTGTATATGAGGCACCTTAACAGGTTCTTTATGCACATTGTCTCATCTATTTCTCACAACAACCCTGTAAAGCAGAAGTTATTTTTCTATTTTGTTGAGGCTCAGAGATGTTAATGACTTGCCCCAGATCACACACTTCTTCAGTGGCCAGACGGTGATTTGAATCCCAGTCTCTCTGACTTCTGTGCCTCTCTTCTTTCTGCTATCCTGTTGTGGCTTGGGATTTGTGCATCTCTAGGATAAAAGAAATGCTCTAATGACAATATGTAACTGAACTCAAAGCCTTTTGACCTCCAGCCATGGTCTCCAAACTCCCCATTGGAATTTCTCTGTCTGTGTTGATTTGTGATTGTGTCTTTTAAGGGCTCCAGGCACAAAGAAGGTTATTCAGAACAGTCTTGGAGAAAGTGACAATTCTAGCACATTCCCTAGTCTAAATCTTTTAAGTGTTTGTGGTTAGCCAACTGGCAAAGCCAAAGGTGGGTGTTGGGACATGTTGATTACTAGGTCTTTGATAGGACTAATTGTGGTGTCTATGAATTTTTTTTTTTTTAGTGTTTGGAAAAACATGCTGGAGGAATGTCATAAAATGTGTTATGTTTCCAGAAGAATATTCTGTGTTTAACCCTAGGTCATTACAGAATCTCAGCTTTAATTGACTTATACAATAGTAGTAACAATAATGACAATCCTACATGCCCATAGCTTGCTACTGGTTCTTATTTTCTTTGGTTAGTAAAATACATGAAAATAAGGTAAATTTCAGTCTTATTTTGAATAAAAGTATCAGGATACCTTAAAACTTCTTTGCATGGTATGTAAAGGTTAGCTTAGCATTCTTGTTTCAGAATGAAGCTGATCACTGTTATAAAGTTGTTAGTAAAGAGGAGAGAAACATGCATCCTTTGGACTTTTCCTGCCACAGTGAGGAAGCGCTATGCCCCTCCTTATATAGAGGAAGCCTGCATGAAAGATTGGAGGGGTTACTATTTGTTAAAGGCTTAGAACAGAGCCTGAAACATAGTAAGTATTTAACAATTTAGAAACCCTTTTGCATATGTTGCCTCTTTTAACTCTTGCAACAATCCTGGATGGGAATTTTTATTCCCACTTTACAGATGAGGAAAATATAGCCCTAGGAGGTTAAGCGACTTCCTTAAGGTCACACAGCTAATAAATAGAAGGTATGAATCTAGAATTCAGGATTCCGCTTTCCTTTTGGTTACTCAGACTCCTAGATCAGTGGTAAGTGAAATGCAGATTTCATGGACCAGTTAAAAAATGGGAGGGGGGAAGGAGGACTGTACAGGTTATTGCTCGCTTCTCCCCTTTCTCTGCTCTATTCTGTGCCCATCCCTGGCCTGCTCCGGGCTCAGGAGGCTGGGCCCCATGCATTCCTTGCCTCCTGGCTTCCACTTGGGTTTGGCCAATGAGAGTTGCTGGTAAGACCCTGAGGGGTGATAGGAGAGACATGTTGCTTTGATGCTGCTTGTGTGGAGACATGATGACCGCCCCCCCCCCC
>JAQZBX010107379.1:0-10659 GCA_029593785.1 Cabassous unicinctus
ACCTAGTTTTCAAAATCACCTTGATAATTACATTAAAGAAATTATTTAATGTGGTCTGCACAACCACATAGAAGTAATTCTAAAGATTTTAAAAATCTGAATCCAAGTGTGAGATCAAATCTAAAAATAATTGTTTCATTTGGTTTTCCTAGAGCTACATTTCTGCTCCAGATTCATTGAAACTTGGGATGATATTAGCTGTACTTTGAAGAGATTTTCAAATGTTGAGTTTAATTGGAACTGATTATGAGAAGACCAATGTATTTAGAAGAAGAGAAAAATAATAATTAGGGAAAACTAGATAAAAGAACAATGAAGCCATGCATGGAGGTAAATAATCAATGGCATTTATTAAAGGCCATAATTTATTAGAAGAAAATCTAGCTTTTAATATTTCTATATTTTCCATATATTTTCAAAAGTCTTTTTATGAGGTAAAGATTTTTGAATAAGCATTGCAAATTGGCACTGGCAAAATTGTTAATATATTATGAGAATTTTTCAATAATTTATTATAATTCGTGGAAAATATATTTCAAATAATAGTTATTTTCTCTATTTAGAATGTGTAAGCAAAATTCACTCATTTAGAAATTATTGACAATATTTTAATTAATCACTGAAATCCAAAACGGGTAGAAGAAAGACAGAACTTAATATTTTTACAAAGATAACTTTGACAAATGGAACAGTGTTTGGCAGATTGCTAGGTTGGTTGGGGCAATTTTAGGTAGCATCTACCTTGTCAAACAGGATAAACTATTTAATCTTATTTCCATTTCTGAATATGTTCTTTTTTCCATGTCTGTAGCTCCCAAAATGCTGTTATTTCTGATTTAAAAGTAACTTTAGATTTAAGAAGACTCAAATCCAAAATGCAGAACCAGTCAAGAGAGACAGAATTCATTCTGCTGGGACTGACAGATGACCTGCATTGGTGAATTATAATTTTTATTTTTTGGTTTGTCAGCTGCATGTTGAACATGATGAGAAATCTATCCATACTTCTTCTCACCCTGCTGAATCCCTGTTCAAGACTCCAATATATTTCTTCCTCCGAAATTTCTCCCTCTTAGAAATCTCACCGACAACATTCTGTATTCTCAGATTCCTGACTACCATAGTGACTAAAAACAAAATTATTTCCTACAATTTTTGTGCATCTCAGTTATTCTTTTTCCTCCTGTTAGGAGTTACTGAATATTATCTTCTGGCTGCCATATTTTAAGACTGCTATGTTGCCATCTGTAAACCCCTACATTTCCCGATCATGATGAGCAGCAAAGTGTACTACCAACTGATACTCAACTCATGGACAGCTGGTTTCTGATCACCTTTCCACCACTGGTCATGGGACTGCCACTGGAATTCTGTGCTTCCAGAGTCATTGATCATTTCATATGTGATGCTTCACCAGCCCTGCCAATTTCTTGCACAGCCACTCATTTCTTAGAATTGATTTCCTTTGCTTCAGCAATTGTAACACTTGTGGTCATGTCAATATTAGTGATTCTTTCCTACAGTTATATTCTCAAAAACATTCTTAAACTTCCTTCAGCTAAGAAAAGAACAAAAGCATTTCCACTTTTATTCCCACATGATTGTAGTCTCTCTTATTTATGGAAGCTGAGTGTTCATTTACATGAAGCCACCAGCAAGGGAAAGAGTGACTTCATCCAAAGGAGTAGCTATGCTCTGTACCTCCATTGCCCCTTCATTTAAGCCCTTCATTGCATAAATGAGTATTCTAAGGAACCAGGATGTGAAATAAGCCTGGAAGGATATACTCCAAAACATCTTGATTTTTTTTCAGAAAAAAATTAAAAAATTAAATTTTAAAATCTTGAATAAATAATTTATCTCATTACTCCAAGTTTGCTTAAACTATCCTTCAATGAATTAACTTTCTTAAAACACTAAACAAATTTGTCAACATGAGTCACTATTTTCTACTTTATGATTAATAGCCCTTGCTAAGTTAGTTGGACTACTCCATTACAGTTTCAACAAAAATTTAAAATTTCTTTTACTCCCTGTGATCCAGTAATCCTCTCCCTGCAGGGGATTGGGTGAGGGTGGGGAGATATTTTAATTATGTGCTAATGTATATCCCAGAAGTTTACATGGCTAAATGTAATCAGAAATTATTTACTTAACATCCATTTATTATAGGTCTACCTAGACTCTACAGGAGACATGATTTTTGTGCTCATTAGGATGATGTGAATTACAGTGGGGAAGAAAAATGAGTTAATAGTGTAATTTTTCTTAGGATAGAGCTATATACAGAATTATGTGAACATAATAATGAAATTTTAGCTCTTTTGTTTAGTCAGCAATGCAGTTCAAAAATATATAATTCTTGTGACATTTGTGATATATAAGAAAGGAGCAGGAAATGGATATAAGAACATGCAAAAACTCTGGGGTATTAAGAGTAGGCCAAGTGTCACTTACTAGTAGCACTAGCCTGAGAAGTAAGAGCATGGATTTTTGGGCTACTTAGCCATGGTTTAAATCAAGACTTACATGTGAACCAATAAAAAGTCAGGGACCCCAGTCATGGAAATGCACAGACATTTATTGCCAACACACTGGATAAGTGTGGAAGCAGATTCATCCCCAGATAGAACTTCCAGGGGAGATCACAGTTCAACCAATACTTTGAGAAGTGAACCAAAGAAGAGGGAATTTCAGTTATCTGAGTTAATGGTTGCCTTATATCTGAAATTCATGATCTATCCTCCATAAACAATAAGGAATAGTAAGAAACACAAATAAAATTTTATAAAACATACCCTCACCCTAAACAGAAGTTGGAGAACATCCAGATATCCAATATCCACAAAGCTCTTCCCAGTCCTACAACATAGAAGGCAGTTACGGGTAAACTGTATGGAAGAGAGAAGCAAGACATAGCCATTGAACTAAGATGGATCTAAAATCATCAGAAAGAGAAAGTACAGCCTAAGATTATAAAGTGAACTTTTTTTTCGAGAGCCCTGACAAAAGGTAAAGGACATAAAATACCCATGGAAGTGGAAGAGCAATCTTGGACAGCTAATCATCCTATGGAAGAGATAAGCATTAAAACAATGGAATACGTACATCCATTTTGGAAACCACACCATGAAGGACAAGTAATAAGAGGTAGGGGGATATTTAGGATCCTTAAAAGGAAAAGAAAATACAAAACTTTAAAGTAAAAAACATTTCCATTATCCCCTCCACTCCCTCACCTCCTCCAAGTCAGTCACCATTAAAGAAACAATACTTGGGGACAGTGGCACTCCTGAACTAGGATGTCATATACCATCCTAAAATGCCAACCATGGCAAGAGAAATGGAGTAAAGAAAAACAAAAGCAAGATTATAGAAGGAAATAACCAACACAAAACAGATATTAATGGCTTAGAGTACAGGAAAGCAGTAAAGCTAATAAAAAATCAAAACAATATTTTATGAAAAATAAAAAATAGAAAACCAACATACAATTTTATCAACAAAAGGAGAAAGCACAAACACACCAAATGAGAAATGACAGATAAGAGCAGCTATTGAAACATTACATATTAATGAGAAATATAACAAAAGTTATAAAAGTGATTTTTATAATGCTATGTAAATAAAATTGAAAATATGTCATGTGGGTCATATCTTTTTTTATTAAATAGAGATAATGTGTTATACAGAACTATTTCTGAAGAAGAAATAATGGCAGTTTGAAGGAAATACTCTTCCATAAGCTGTATGTTCAAGTGGTTTCATGGAAGTATTTTGTTAAACCTGTATAAGAAGATATGATGATCTATAAGTTGATTCAGATTATTAAAATTGAGAAAAAGAGTGCCAAATTATTTTTTTGTCATTGAATTTTGAATTAAGGCCATATATAAAAGAAATAAATATATTGCTCAATATAACCTATGGCTATTTATGCAAAAGTTCCAAATTAAATTCCAAAAGAATCCAAGACCCCATTAAGAAAATACACATCTGACAGATATGTAAGTTCAGGTCACTATTAGTATACTCATTAATATTATATGTCATATTAATATCATTAGGAAAACATAATATGATTATTCCCAGAGGTGAACAAAAGCCTTTTGACAGAATTTAAAATGTTTCACATAAAATCATGAATAAAGTGGGAATTAATGCACATTTTAATAACATGGAAAGGTTCAAATTGGTTTTAAAGTTCAGTTCTTACATAATGTAGAAATAAGAGAGGTCAAAAATAATGATGGGATGTTTCCAACTTCCACTACTATATGGTATTATAAAACCCTGAACTGTTAGCCAAAGAAACTAGACAGGGATATTCTTTTGGAAATATAATTATTGGAAAATAAATAAGGCTTTCTCTGTTTACAGAAGATGTTTTTTACATACCTGCAAAACCTTAGAAAGTCTATTTTGAAATTAAACAGTAAAATAATATAGTAAAGTAATAGGATATATGTTACTCTACTGATATTAATAGCATTAATATAAGCAAACCATAATCAAAGAAGGTTTTTTCTTAACTTAAGCACTAAGTTATTTGGCCTTGGATGATTTCTTGTTGTGGGTACTATCTAGTGTATTGCTGAATATTTAGAAGGTTCTCTGACCTCTACCCTATAGATGCCAGTAACACCCCCTAGGTGGTAAACAAAATAATTCAACACTGTCAAATATCCCAAGGGGGTTATAATCCCTCCTGGTTGAGAACAAGTTAGTTAGGGAAAATTTTCCTGAATTAAATTATATATTTAATACAATCTCCCCTAAGGAAATATTGTTGAGAAGAGCCATAGTTATATACATAAAACAATTCAAAAGGATTTAGTAATAAATTATTGGAATGAATAAGTGGATCTTGGGAGTTTCTGTGGATTAAAGCCAATATAGAAATCACATGTTGTATTTATACGTATTATCTTGTAAAAAAAATGAATGACATTTATCATATATAATTTTCAGTAGCATAAAATTGAATTGCTGAGGAATTGTTCTAATAAATCATTGGGAAGCCATGTATACTCAAAACATTCAATATTATTAGAAAGAACTAAAGAAGACATGTCAATGAGGAGATACAACATATTCACTGATTAGAAATCTTCATAATACAAAGATGTGAAGTCTCTTTAAAACTGATCTATAAAATCATTGAAATACACATCAAAATTCTTTTAATTCTTTGTTGTGCTTTTAAAGTAATTATTGATAGTCTAATTATTTTATTGAAATGAAAATGTAAACACACACACACACACACACACTTACACAAACCAAACAAAATAATTGAAGAAAAAAAAAAATAGCCAAGGCAATTTTAACTAAAACCAAGAAAATAAATAAAAAACAAAAAAGCAGAACTCAGAACTTGTACATAATATGACATATAGTATGGTTGTATTATTTTAAATAATGCGGAATGGGTTTTAAATTATAAACTTTTAGCAAAGGAAATTAATATTAAGTCCATAAAGAAATACAACTATATGATCTACTTGTTTATAAGAAATGTGACACTGCTGTATGGAGGGGAAATATGATCTTTTAAAAAGTAGCTGCTTTGTCATTTGGATATGTATAAGGACAAAATGCTTTACTAATCTTAACATCACACTATGCAAACAATAATTTTCAGATAGATTACCTGGACAAATGCAAAAGTTAAGGCAATGACAGATTTAGAAAAAATTCAAAGAAAGTCTTTGTGATCTTGGAGGAGTTCAAAATTACTTAAGTTGCAAAAATAGGCAGCACTAGAAAATTTTTAGAAAAGTTTTTATACTAGAATATATTTAAATTAAGAAATGCTTTTTACCAAAAGGCACCAAACAGAGATTAACAGGAAACACACAGAGTGAGAGAATATATTTGCAAAAATATGTATCCATATTAGTCGGTCAAAGGGGTGTTGATGCAAAATACAAGAAATCAGTTGGCTTTTATAAAGGGTATTTATTTGGGGTAGAAGTTTACAGTTACCAGGCTGTAAAGCATAAGTTACTTCCCTCACCAATGTCTGTTGCCATGTGTTGGTGCAAGATGGCTGCCGACATCTGCAAGGGTCCAGCTTTCCTCTTCCTCTTAAGGCTTGGGGGTCCCAGCTTCTTCCAATATCATCAGTAGGCTGGGATAAGTCATGCCTCTCTTTGGGGGCTCATTTCCCTCCAGACTCAGCTGCTCTGTTCTCTCCACAAGGTCAGATGTAGACTATCAGGTAAATGGCTCCTCTCTCTTCCCAGGGCTTCTGCCATGTCTATGGAGCCATCTCTATTTCTGTTTTCTTCTCCTGCATGCTTATTTCCCAGGGCTCCAGCTCAAAAAGTTAACTAACACCTCTGCTCTGCCTTGTAGTTTTCTCTGTGGGTCCCTGCACACCAAGGGTCTGAGGACTCAATGCCCTGGTGTGGCCCAGTTAAAGCCTTAATCATAATTTAATCAAGTAAAAGTGAAATCTCTGAATCCAATACAATATAATATGCCCAGAGGAAAAGACCAGTTCACAAACATAATCCAATATCTATTTTTGGAATTCATAAACAATATAATATTGCTAAATATCTGACAAATATCTTGGATCAATAATGAGAATACATAAAGAATGCCTACAGTTAATATGATAAATGCAGAAAACCCATTTGAAGTTTGCACAGAAGCTCAAGTGGCATTTCACTTGAGGATATGAATATGACCAATAAGGAAGCAAATGCTTTACAACTTCCTGAATTATTGGGTAACTGCAAATTAAACACATGTCACAAAACTACACGTTCAGAAGAATTTTTAAAAATGAAACAAAATTAAATCTAATACCAAGTCCTTTAAGTATGTGGACCATCAAGAATCTTCTCAAATACATCCACTTTAATTGTGATCCTCACATGATTTGCTAATACTGAATTAGTTAAGAATTTAAATTCTAAACCTATCATTTGTTTCTATGAGATCCCCAGTGTTGTTAGAACTGACCATCCCACTTTACTATTACTGCTATTTCACATTCTCATAATATTTTTGGTATCCCCCAAGACTCAGCTTGTGAGTGATCACTCTTTAATACATACTTATTTCCAAGTGACCACAAGTGAGAAATTAAAGTTTGAAAACTGAGTCCTGAGCTGTCAATATCTGTCCTCTAATGATCACCTCACTCTCCACAGACCCAGCAAGGTCAGATAACCAATTCCAACTTCCCTCATATGAATGTATCTCTCATGCAACTACTACTGATGCCAAAAGTTATACTGATTTTGATGTGAGTTAGGCAGATTACAGTAAAGGCAAATATCACTTTGGCTAAAAAAAGGCAAGTTTGTTTTTATCTCATTTTAGCATTCATGCTCATATGACAGAATTTCCTTTTAAATTCATTGGGATTATTATCCTGGTATGGCTATTATGATTTGAGGAAACTGGGTGGTTTCTTTCTTATTCAGAAGCTATCTCTAGAATGTTTTGTTCATTCTTGAAACACAACATAGCTCATCATCACATATGTGTAAGAGAAGTTTGAGAAGAGAAAGAAAGGATAAAACCTACTATTAAAGGCAGTGCTGGGAAATTGCACACATAATTTTTATTTATGAGCATTGGCCAGAACTTGAACACAATTGGTGTCAAGGGAAAATAAGAATTGAGAATTGGGATCTTTATTTGGATAGTCAAATATAAATAGGAAACTAGTATTATTATAAAGAATTATAAAATATTTACCGAGTGTTCGTTACAGGTTCTCATCTACCATGCAATAGGCAAAGAATCTTTGCATGAACGACAATTTGCATAAAATTTTTAAGTTAAATGATACAAAAACTGTTTAAATGTGTGTAGAGAATTGAATATGACATTTTCAGCTTGGAGTCAATTGGGCTATAACAGACTATATTTCCCATCTGATAGTCTCCCTTTTTAACTCACTGTCTAAAATAATCTCTAATCATTCTGCTTCTAAATCCTTTTTTATGTACCTGGGATTTCAAACCAATATGTCTGGTAATGAAACAAATTTTATGACAATCTATTTTAAGTTCTCTAAAGACTTAATTAAAAGAATGGATGTGTGTATATGTATCTGTGTGTGTTAATTTATGTGTCTACAGTAAACACTTGTATAACATTCAGTTTGGTGACTTCTTATGAAATGATGTTCTTGGATGTCAGTTTCCCCTGAGAATTCTTCATTCTTATTAGATATGTTCCTTCAGGGCATTGAAAGCATAAATCCTCCACGGGGTCAAGAGATGATTTTCATACTTAATATCAGGAAATTTTAGTGAGAGGAATAATTTGATAGAATTGCTAGATACCATGCAATAAATTAACAAATAAAATTGTTAAGGCTAATATTTAAATGACTCACATATTTAGGAATGGAGAGAGAAATGGATCCCTTCTCCAATAAGCTTTACTCTTTCTGCTTTTAAGTCCTTATCTATGTTCCTGAGATTTCAAACCAGAAAGTGAGGCAAGGAAACAAATTTTATGGCAACCTATACTAAATTCTGTAGAGACTTAATTAAAAGAAATGGTGTGTGTGTGGGTGTGTATTTTACATGTCTATAGAGAACATTTGTATAACATAAAATTTGGTGACATCTTAGGAACTGAGGTTCTTGGATCTCAGTTCTCCCTGAGAATTCCTCATAGTTGTTAGATATCTTTCTTAAGGGTATGGAAGACATAAATTGGAATAAAGTAAAGTACGTGGAGAGAGGAATAGAACATCCGTGTGTTCTGTTCACAGGATGATCAAACAGTTAAAGTATTGAAGTACAGAAGGTTTGCATGAATACATCTGCATAATGCATAATGTATAACACAGATTATTAAAGAAAGCTATTTGGAATTTTATGTGCATTTGCCAGATTGCTTTATGACTCCAAATGTAGAAAATAATAGTCTTTTTAAAATTACAGATAATTTTTCCTAATAAACGGATTTTAACAACATTTTACTCATCTATTTTCATTAAATACTTTGGTTTTTGACCACCATTAGAGTTTACTTTGGATATGACACTCACCCACCTGTTTATTAATGTTTAATGTATAAATGCTTGTTATATTCAAAACAGTTTATAGACTAAATATAAATATATAAAATACTGAAATAAGCAAACCTAAATCTCACAAAACCTCTTCATAAGCTAAGGTAACACATGCTACATGTTTGATTTAATGTTTTCATTTCTTAGTTCAAAATCTGGAAAACTAAACTGAGACGAAAGTATAAAATAGTGTTTCCATTTGAGAGGGCTCATATTTGGAGGCATCTTCTTCTATGCTGGTAATATTCTGGTTTTTTAATATGAATTAATGTGAATGAGAGAAATTGTTTCATGAAAAATAATTTAACTTAAATGTTATGCCTTTATGAGCATTGCAGTTTGCATAGTGTAATTTACTACAAATCTGATTTTGAAAATTTATAATTGGATAAAATTTGTTCTGAACAAGTATAATAAAAAAGGGACTGACTAAGGATCTTGTTACTCAAGAATACTCAGCAGGGATTCCTTTTATGTTTTCCCTTCTATATATACCATTCTAAGTACTAGAGGCCTCCATGCCCAGATATGCCATGTGAGCAGGCAAAACATAGCCTTAATAAAATATGGTAGTCTTTACCTGTTCAAAGATGGAGGTGAGAACATGGGTGGATAGATAACAGGACAAATCTCTTTAAGCCTACCTGCCTTTTCTCAAGGCAAGCACCACTGATAATACCACCACCTCCTCCTTCATTTCAATGGGCACTGCAGCCCCAGACTTGTTTGATGGTCCCTGTCCTGCACCACTACTCCTTTTCAGTAACTTGGTGGATCCTTTTTACTGTGAGCCTGTAGGGGGAACTTTAACTTCCATCATGTCAGCAGTGATGAAGATGCACCTTTCTCCCACATGGAGGAGAAGTGTGACTTTCACACCTTTAGAGTAAAGAGGAGCTGCCCTTGCCTAGTGTTCCTGTGGGCAGAATACTGTGTTTGGTTGCTACCATGAAAGAGCAAGGTTTGCTCCTTCCTCTCTCGGGCAGTACTGAGGAGGATGTGAAGTTGAGTCTGGATAATATACACATGGGGAAGACAAAAATAGCACTGAAGAGAATTTATAGATTAAATTGCCACAGATGAAACAAATTCTGAGAATTGTGTGGGGATGGGGAAAAGACATGCTGAGCTGTGGTGTGTGTGTGTGACTGTGTGTGTGTGCAGGAACTATAGTAGTCTAGAAATAGGACAGATTGAATTAACTGCACAGCACTACCAAAAACAAGGCACTTAATTGGGATCCTTAAGATTTACCTTCCACCGGGGTGGCTATGTTGGAGGAATTGTTAATCAAACTCTACTTGTATATAGGTTAACAATTTAATGTGGGCAACCTCCAGAAATTGTAAGCAATTTATATTCATGGACCTTGTGCTCCCTTGATTTTGTACTTGTATGAAGGCCAGGCATTGACTTAGCTCCCTCTTGAAACACTCTGAATTCCACGGAGTGCCAGGGAGGTGGTGGTGGTAAAAGAGAGCTTCAGATTAATTAGAGCAGTCAAGAAAGTGAAATACTTATTGGAAATTTTTTCAAAAGCCATGTTGGTTTAGCAAAGAAGGGTAGATTTGGGGGAGGCAATTATGCACGGTATTAATTAATTATAT
>JAQZBX010107380.1:0-10411 GCA_029593785.1 Cabassous unicinctus
CTCCTGAGAGTGACAGAGTTGGACTCAAATACATCCTCTCTGCACATGGTCCATCAGTCCCTTCTATTCAAACCTATGTGTGATGCTGGAGTTTGTAGGTGTACTTCCAGAGACTGGAGCCTTGGGCCTGCCCATGTGCCAGCGGTGCCTGGAATCTCGGTGGAGCTGCAACTCCTACTCTACAGCTCACTGGAGTCAGCCAAGTCACCTGGTGATGAGACGATGATGAACAATGGTCATCCCAGGGAATGGAGAGAGCCCGCAGCTGCAGGCAAGATAACCCCATCCACCATATCCATGGGATATAAGCAAGCCCCTCTCACTTGGAGGTGGAGTAGAAATCACCTTCCCAAACTCCTCTGGATTGGGGGAAGAGCTATGTACTAGAGTGGACTTAATGGTATTTTGTTGTAGACATAATGTGATTTAAGCAATGGAAGAAATTACAACAGTGAGGGTGAGCCAGTGGCCACTGGACACTTTTGGGGCAGGGAATGGAAAAGCAGTTATAATACAGGGGCTTTTTCAGTACTCTGGAATTATCCTGAGTGACATTTCAATGGCAGATATAGGCGATTTTACATCAGCATATAACATGCAGAACTGTGTGGGAAAGAGTGTGGTCTACAATGTGAACTATGGTCCATGCTTAGTGGCAAAGCCCCAGGATGTGTATATCCATTGCAGGTGATGTGCCACACTAATGAAAGATGTTTATGTGGGATGTTATAGGAGGTGTGGGAGGTGGGGAACATGAGAATCCCTGTAATTTTTGTGTAACATTTTTGTAATCTAAGCATCTTTTAAAATATTAAAAAAAGAAAAAAACTAATTGTTTAAAATCTTGGTAGCTTAAAATAGTGCTTCTTAAAATTTAATGACTGTACCAATTACCTGGGGATCTGGTTTAAAAGGCAGATAGATTGTCACTCATGAGATCTAAGATGTGGCCTGAGATTGTGTGTTTCTCAGAAGCTTCTAGTTGTCCCTCATGTTGCTGGTCCACAGATGACATTTTGAACCGGGAGGGTTTGGGGCCAATTCAATGGAGCACATTCATTTTAAAAAGCTGGATTAGGCAATCTCCCTTCCAGCACCCTTACTTTCTCTTTAGCTCCTAAACTGTACTAAAATACACTGAAAATTGTAAAGCTTTTTTTATTCTTATAGGAGGAAGATACATAATAGCAAGCAATTATATTTTTATACTCTAAATTCAAATAATATCTGCTGAATCGATTGGCTGCATGGAAATCTAAGGTTATAGTGATTTTACCATGTTAGGTATCCCATTCTTGTACTCTGTTATTCTTATTTTTGCTTTAATTCCCTCCACTTATTAACCATGGACCCATTTATTCACGGTTTTATACTACAAGAAAAACCTGATCATCTGATATTTTTGTCTATTTTTATATGTATGTTTTTATGGGCATAATGAAATAGACAATGCCAAGGACTAGTTCACAGCTCATAATTTGTGCTTAATGCTTATATAGTGAATACATTTTTGAGTTTCAAAGAGTTTTTATTAGCCCATCTGCCTTGATTAAATATTTGATAAAATATTTGATAAAATATTTGCCTTGATTCCAATGCATGGTTTAAATGTAAGGAAAATCTGGATGAAATTATATAATTTAATACACTTATTAATTCTGGTTAGAGTGTTTTATCAAATCAACACTGTGGGTATCATTTGGACAATATCATTGCGGTCATCATGAAAACATGAACCCAATCCACAAAATTAAAATTCCCCAGTCTTTTCTATTTCCCTGTGAATATAAATATTCATAAATAATCAAATTTTAAGTGTGGAATTATGTATCTGTGATATTTGTCTGATAGCATTTAAATATATATATGACATGCATTCATATCAATTTAAGTATATGTGGCATTGTATTTCTATAAAGATGTACCATTGCAGTTTTTGAAAAAGTATTCCACAGGTATTTTCATATAGATTTGTTGATTTTTAAAAATCTATTTATGATTTATTCCATCTTATCAAAACTTCAACTTTAAAAAGTTTATATTTTCAAAATTGTAAACAGTATTTTCTTAATTTTAATTATCTGTCCACTACTATAGTTTCTCTATTGTATATAAAAATGAAATTAAATCTCTTTTTTTTTTCAGAAGTAAATTATTATTTTTTTAAAAAGATACTTAGATTACATAAATGTTACACCAATAATATACGGATTCCCATATACACCACCTCCCACCCCTCCCACAACCTCCCACATAAACATCCCTCATTAGAGTGGCACATCACCTGCCAAGGATAAACACATCCTGGGGCTTTGCCATTAAGCATGGACCATAGTTCACATTGTAGACCACATTCTCTCCCACACAGTTCTGTATGTTATATGATGATACAAAATGGCCTATATCTGTCATTGCAATGTCACTCAGGACAATTCCCAAGTCCCGAAAAAGCCCCTATATTATAACTACCTTTCCCTCTCCCTACCCTGAAAGTGTCCAGTGGCCACTGGCTCTGCATTAATGTTGTAATTTCTTCCATTGCTTGAATCACAATATGTCCATAATAGAATACCAGTAAGTCCACTCTAGTCCATAGCTCTTTCCCCAATCCTGAGGAGTCTGGGATGGTGATATCCACTCAACCTCTAACTGAGAAGGAGATTATATCCCATGGATAAGATGGATGGGATTATCTTGCCTGCAGCTGCAGACTCTCTCAATTCCCTGGAACTGCCATTGTCCATCATCATCTCTCCGCCAGGTGTCCTGGGTGAGTCCATTGAGCTGTAGAGTAGGAGTTGTGCACCACAAAGATTCTGGGCCCAGCTGGCACATCCACAGCCCAAAGCCTCCAGTCTCTGGATATATACCTACAAGCTTCAGCACAACATATAAGTTTGAATAGAAGTAATAGATGAACCATGTGTAGGGAAGACATATTTGAGCCCAACTCTGTCACACGCAGGAGCACAAATTCCAAATTAGGGCCCACTGACAAGGCATCAAATTCTGGAGCTATCTGCCATGTCATAGGACCTGGGTTTCACCAGATCCCTCAGGAGCCCCTCTATTTGGGGTGATATCCACTTTGAAATTCTATGAGGTCCTACTGAGATGTGCATAAGAGTTACCTCTGGGATGACCTCTCGACTCACTTTGAAGTCTCTTAGCCATATGAACTTGTTTATCTTTACCCCTTCCTGCTTTTATTTGAGGTCTTTTTCAAGTCACATTGCCAGTTGGCACTTGGTAGTAATCCTTCAGTGCCAGGGAGGCTTATCCCTGGGAGTCATGTCCCACGCTGGGAGGAAGGTAATGTATTCATATGCTGAGTTTGGCTTACAGAGAGGCCACATTTGAGCAACAAGGAGGCTCTCAGAACTGAAAGGCACCCCATAACAATAGGCTAAGTTTCAATTTCATGAGCAAAGACTCATAAGGCTAGTCATCAATAACAAGGGCCCATCAGTGGATCATCCTCCTTTGTCAGAAATCGTCCCTGCACTTGGGGGACTGTTGCTGCTCCCTTAGAGAATGTGGCAGAGTTCTCCAGGATGGGAATTCAGTTTTTTCTCATTTATTGAGTGATTCTTCACCCACTGTAACAATGCCCCATGAACATTTGAACAATTTCATATACCTTATATGTATGTTCAGGTGAACTTCCTCCCATGTACCACCCATCCCTGAAACTGACATCAACAATCCTCTCCCACCCCAGTTGTACTCCTTCTGTGATCCAAAGCTTCTTCAAAGATGAAGCCAATACAATAGCTAAAAACAATTAATAGGAAAATGAAATAGTAATGATGAGTTTAAATGTAAGAGATAAAATACATGAAAACTTTAAAAAAAACTAAAAATAAAATAAAATTAAAAGATTGGGGTATTGAAAAAATGAAAAACATTTTAAAAAATTAAAAAAATATATTTTTTGACATTTTGTCTTTTATCACTGAAATATCTGGTGTTCAGTCTGTACCATGGCACCTTTCCCATCTCATCCCCCAGTGTCTCACTATTTTACATTTTGTTTTCAAAGAAGTTTTAGGTCACAGCAAAGTCACACAGAATACAAGAGTCTCTTGTGTACCCAACCTCTTCCCCCTTTCCTCAACCCATAGTAATACCTTTTTATATGTGGAGAGTAGTAGTATTATAACTGATATACAAATAGTGAAACATAGCTACTAAATATTGAAATGGTTTACAGTATGGTTTACATTTTAGACTACACTTTTTTAAATGTTGATGACATTTACCATGTCCTATGTCCATAACTGACTACTAATTACCCTCTGTTTGATCTATTCTGTTTTTCTCTTCCCATCACACTGAGGCCCATGACAACCCCCTGGCTTGACTCGTTTGATGACAAGATTCATGGTTACATGCAAAAAGAGAACTTTACACACTGGTTTGTCCTCCCCTACTACGAACCGCCCTTGCTCTTGAGAGATGCCCACCTATGTATTTCTGAATGAATCAGTCCTCCCAAAGATGGGAGTCTAACTCTGTCCCGCTCATTATGTGGGTCTCCATCCACTGATACAACACATTATGACACAATGAACACACACACTTCCTAGAAGCCTGCACGAGGTGCACCCTGTCCCGAATGCTCCCCCACCAACACCCTAAACCAGTAACCGTTCCTGGTCATATTGCCATAAGAGCATTCCCAGCTGTGTACTTTAACCTTATACCCACAAATCGCAAGTGTTCACCTGGTCTCTCTCCCAACTCTTCCCCCAGTATTCTAAACCACCCTTCCCAATCTACCCACCTGTCAACCCTGCACCACCCAACCCAAGAATATAACTACACTCCTGTCCTATCCCTTCAATACACAACTGCACTCTATCACTTTACCATAGATTACATCCATATGGGTGATGGGTCACAAACATCTCTTCTCTCTCACTTTCTTGTAAACCTATCTTTAAGACAATAGCTGCTATCTTTAAACCTATCTTTAAGACAATGCTGCTATGAACATTGGTGTGCATATATCTGTTTTTGTCCTTGCTTTCAATTATTCTGATTATATACCCAGCAGTGGAATTGCTGGATCATATGGAAGATCTATCATTAGTTTTTTGAGGAACTGCCATACTGTCCACCAGAGTGGTTGGACCATTCCACAATCCCACCAGCAGTGGATGAGTGTTCCCATTCCTCCATATCCTCTCCATCACTTATACTCTGCTGTTTTTTTTTAATAGCCGTCCTTCTAATGAGTGTAAGATGGTATCTCATTGTAGTTTTGATTTGCATTTCCCTAATAGCTGGTGATGTCGAGCATCTTTTCATGTGCTTTTTAGCCACTTGTATTTCTTCCTTGGAGAAGTGTCTTTCCAGGTCACTTGTGCATTTTTAAAATGCATTGTTTGTATTTTATTTTTGAGATGTAGGATTTCTTTATATATGCAGGATATTAGGCTCCTATCAGATATATGGTTGCCAAATATTTTCTCCCATTAGGTAGGCTGCCTTTTTATTTTCTTCATAATGTCCTTTGAGGTGCAAAAGTTTTTAATTTTGAGAAGATTACATTTATCTATTTTTTTCTTTTGCTGCTCGTGCTTTGTTGTGAAGTTCATGAATCCATTTCCTATCACAAGTTCCTGTAGATGCTTCCCTACATTATCTTCCAAAGTCTTTATGGTCTTGGCTCTTATATTTAGATCTTAGATCCATCTTTAGTTGATTTTTGTATAAGGTGTGAGATGGTGTTCCTTTCTCATTCTTTTGGATAGGAATATCCAGTTCTCCAAGCACCACTTGTTAAACAGGCCATTCTCTCCCACCTGAGTGGGCTTCACGGCCTTGTCAAATATCAGATGACTGTATATGTGAGGATCTATATTGGAACTCTCAATTTGGTTCCTTTGGTCAGTATGTTTGTCCTTGGTCCAATACCATGTGGTTTTGACCACTGTAGCTTTGTAGTATGCTTAAAAGTCAGGTAATGTTACACCTCCAACTTAATTTTTCTTTTTCAATATGTCTTTGGTGATTTGGGGCCTCTTACACTTCCAAATAAATTTTGTTGTTTGTTTTTCAAATTCATTAAAAAATAGTGTTGATTTTTATTTGGATTGAATTAAATCTCTAGGTTAGTTTGGGTAGGATAGACATCTTGATGATGTTTAGTCTTCCTATCCATGAACAGGGAATATTTTTCAATTTATTTAAGTCTTTGATATCCTTTTAAAGTTTGGTGTAGTTTTTTGTATATCAGTCCTTTCCATCTTTAGTTATATTTATTCCTAGGTATTTGATTCTTTTAGTTACTATTGTAAATGGTATTTTTTTCTTAATTTTCTCCTCAGATTGCTCGTTATTGATGTACAGAAATGCTACTGATTTTTTATAGTTATTAGCTATTATTCATTTATTAATTCAACATTCATTTATATATTCTTTGTAAACTCTATGTCCAGGAAGAACATTATGTCCTCTGGATACAATTCTCTGTACAGAAAAAATCCTGCTTTTTGTCAACTTACAGTGTCTTTGTAGTGGTAGATTTAGTTAGTAATCAAACTTTCATATCAAAACATATTAACTGATTACTTTGATAAGTGATTTAAAAGAGCCCTGCTTTGTGAGTCTTTCATTTGAGAAAGAAAATTGATCAGAAATATAAAGAGTGAAAACTTATTGAGGGTTAACTATACCATTTTTCTATATTGATCTGATAAATAGAACATCATATGCATTGTTTATTTTCAACATTTTGTTTCTACTTTACTAGGAGAAAGAGAAGATAGTGCAGTTTTCATGCCATTAACTTTATATCCATTTTTTTTTTAATTTGGACTGAATTGGTCAGATATTGATAGGCAAAAGTGAGTGAATCCTTGGAACTAGTGCTAATCTTTTTCTTTCTACTAGAAAATTTTATTTTTGTTAATTTGAAAGAGGAACTCAAATGATAAACTGGAGTAAAACCATGCCTAAAACTTTGCCTTAATAATTCAAAAACATGACTTGAATGGAAGAAGCCATAAAATGATCCTGAAATGTTGGAAACATTTAAATTTTTCTAAGAGATGAATATTCAGAAATATTTTTGAAGAAGTTTATTCTTTTGTTCCAGAAAAATCAACTCAAAAAAGCATACTCAACAAAATACATCTCAAGATGCTGTGGCTTCAAAGAACTGGATTCTTTCTAAAACAAGACATATACATTATATTCAATATTTTGTCTCTGAACTTTTTTTCCAATATGACTGAATATAGATTTAAATCACATATTGCATTGAAACATGTGTCTCTTCCAATAGAGATCATGAGTTTTCTTTGCATAACTCTTTAGAAACAGAGCTTCTGAAAATTTTTGGATTGCCTATTACATTCATTCTTAAAAGTCAACTCTTTGATTACCTTGTTTTCATAAGATTGCTATGGTGGGTTCACAAGACAATCATCCCTGCTTGGAAAAGAGTGGCTTTTATAGAAAGAAAAGTAAATTTCCTCTATAATTTCCTTTTAAAAAAACATATCTTAGAACAAAAATAAACAAAGAAGAATAAGTAAGGCATAAGAAAATGTATGTATTGAGATAACAGGAGAGTATTTCTCAGGACTTTGCCCATTGGGTGTAAACTTTGAGGAATGATGACAGATGAAAGTGTTTTTTCTTAAAGATAGAAGAAAAAGACAGAGGAAGAAAATGAACAAAAACTTGTGTCAAAAAATCTCCCAAAGGCAGGCTAGCTAGGTTTTCAGGTCATGGCCCAACTTTACCTAGTAGCCAGTTGTTAGTTCTTTTTTCTTGTGGGTAAAAATAAAAATTTTTCACAATACATACCAATATTTGTAAGATGATATATAAATACATATGCATATATGTGCATTTGCTTACATAAACGTTATTTTATATATATATATATATATATATATATATATTTTTAAGGTGCCTAGATTACCTAATTATTACTCAGAAATTACAGGGATTCCCATGCTCCCCACCTCCCACAGGTCCCACAGCATCCCACACCAACATCCTTCATCAGTGTGGCACATCATCCGCAATGATTATACATATCCTGGGGCCTTGCCACCAAGCATAGACCACATTTCACATCATAGACCACCCTCTCTCCCACACAGTTCTGCGTGGTATATGCTGATGCAAAATGGCCTACATCCGTCACCGCAACGCCACTCAGGATAACCCCCAAGTCCAGAAAAAGCCCCTGTATTTCAACTGCCCCACTCCTCCCTGCCCCGAAAATGTCCAGTGGCCACCGGCTCCACCTCAGAGTTACAATTTCCTCCATTGTTTGAATCACAATATGTCTACAACAGAACACCACCAATTCCACTCTAGTCCATAACTCCTCCCCCAATCCTGAGGAGTTTGGGATGATGTCCACTCTACCTCCAAATGAGAGAGGGCTTATATCCCATGGATACAATGGATGGGATTATCCTGCCTTTAGCTGCAGGCCCTCTCCATTCCCTGGGATGGCATTGCCCATAGTCGTCTCCTCACCAGGTGACTTGGATGAGTCCATTGAGCTGTAGGGTAGGAGTTGCAGCTCCACCGAGATTCCAGGCACCGCTGGCACATAGATAAGCCTGAGGCTCCAGTCTATGGAAGTATACCTAAAAACTCCAGCTTCACATATAGGTTTGAATGGAAGGGACTGATGGACCATGTGCAGGGAGGACTTATTTGAGTCTAACACTGTCACTCTCAGGAGCACAGATTCCAAAAAAGAGCCCACTAATTAGGCATCAATCTCTGAGGCTATCCCCACTTATATTAGGACCTGGGTGTGTCCAGGGCCCTCAGGAGCCCCTATCTGTTGGGTGATATCTGCTTTGGTGTTCTATGAGATCCTACTGAGGTGTGCGTAAGCATTACCTCTGGGATGACCTCCCAACTCTCTTTGAAGTCTCTTAGCCACATGAACTCATTTCTCTTTACCTTTTCCCCCTTTTATTCAAGGTCTTTTTCCAATGGTGTTGCCAGTTGGCACTTGGTATTAATCCCTAGTTGCTGGGGAGGCTCATCCCCAGGAGTCATGTCCCACGTTGAGGGTAAGCTAATGCATTCATAGGCTGAGTTTTGCTTAGAGAGAGGCCACATTTGAGCAACAAGGAGGCTCTCAGGTGGCAACCGTTAGGCACCCCATAACAGTAGGCTAAGTTTCAATTACAAGAGGAAAGACTCATGAGGCTAGTCCTCAATAACAAGAACCCATCAGTGGGCCATCCTCTTTTGCCAGACACTGCCTCTGCACTCAGGGAACTGTTGCTGTTCCCTTGGAGAATGTGGCAGAGCTCTCCAGGCTGGGAATTCAGATTCCCTCATTTACTGAGTGATTGTCTACCCTCTGTGACCATGACCCATCCCTTGATCATTTGAACAATTTTATATATCTTTCATGTATATTCAGATGAACTTACTCCCATGAATTCCCAATTCCAGACACCCCATACCAATGAACCTCTACAGCCCCCATTGTAACCCTTCTGTGATCCAAACCTTCCTTGAACATGAAGCCCAAATAATAGAGAACTACAATTAATAGGAAAAAGAAATAATAATGATAAGCTTAAATGCACGGGATAAGTACAAGGAAACTCAGAAGAAGAAAAAAAAAAAGAAAGAAACTAAACTAAAAATAAAATATAATTAGCAGATTGGGACATTCAAAAAATGGGGGAAAAATATCCTTTTTAAAAAAAATTATTCTTTTTTCATTTTATCACTGTATTATCGGATGTCCAGTGTACCATGACACCTTCCCCCTCTCATTCCCCAGTGTTTCCCAAATCTGATTTAATTTTCAAGGAAGTTTTAGGTCACAGGAGAGTCACACACGGAATACTAGAAACTCCCACATACCCAACCTCCCTCCCCCTTCCCCACCTCATATTAAAACCCTTTTTTTAAAAATGGATGTTAGCATTGTTATAACTGTTATATAGATAGTAAAGTATAGCAACTAAACATTGTCAATGGTTTACTGTTGGCTATAACTCAAACGAAACTTAGGATCTGAGCAAGAAACGAAACTTAAGTTCTGAGCAAGAAACGAAACTTAAGTTCTGGGCGAGAAATGAAACTTAACAAGCAGCCAATGGGCATACACGGCCACTACCCTCCCCCCTTACCCTAACCCTTTCCCCTGCACTCCCCTTAGTTACCTCCTACCCAGCAACAACCCACGCCAACCAATCCCAACTTTACCTGATTTGAAACCAACCAGCTAACACCACACCACCCCTCAACCCTTTATATTGTGCTGCACTTCCCCAATAAAGCAGACCTGAGCTATCAGCCTCGTCTCCGCAGTCTCTTTGCTGCGTCGCCCTCCACACCGGATACCCCCCACCAGGGGGGACCGACCCTCAGCGGCCGAGACACCCCCCAATTCTCTCCCTCA
>JAQZBX010107381.1:0-10658 GCA_029593785.1 Cabassous unicinctus
CTCCAGGAGGCACCAGGAACCAAACCTGGGACCTCCCACATGAGAGGCAAGTGCCCAACGGCCTGAGTCATATCCGCTCCCCATGGGCTGTGGCATCTGCTGGCTTGTGGCATCTAGCTTATTGCCACAGGGGCAGCATCTGCTCGTCTTCTTTTAGGAGGCACCGGGACCTGAACCTGGGACCTCCCATGTGGTAGGCGGGCACCCAACTGGTTGAGCCACATCTGCTTCCCTTTACTTGCTGTTTTCCTGGAGAACCAGAGGCCGTAATTTAATATCCACTTGGCATTCTGTATACTTCAAAGACTTCTTTCACACTGAGTCGATATAAAGGTACCAAGACAGCATAAAACCTTGAGGGAAATCCACTGCGCATGAGTGGGTCGGGGGGAAATTAAGCCCTGTTCCTTCCTGATGGTGTGGATTAGTCCCTGGAGCCTGACACCGATTCTTTCTGGAAGGCTTAAGTTACCAAGTGGGAGTGACTATGGGAAAAGCCCAAGCTTACAAGACACTTTCGAGAAAAGGATATCAGAGTGAGAACTTTTATTTCCTAATGCCAAATAGAGCACACAAAGAAGAACCTACAAGACGAACCCCACCTGCATCATCTCCTCTCCACTGGGCTTCTGTTGCTCAGGGCACTGAAAATGGGTAAATATACCAGCAGGTGAGTCTTTTTGCCACTCCTGCCCCTCTCAGACCTTTTTTGTTCTCAGGGAGAGAAACTCAGCATCTCCCCACTGGAGAGGAATCACGTGACCATTTAGCCCGATGTCCATAGGGGGCTTCGTTTCCTCTCGGCTGAATACGGGCATTCTACCTGGCCCTCTCCACCGCCTCCTAGAAGAGCTTCTCAAAGTGTGGTTGTGGCCACCTGCATGGAATCACCTGGAGAATCCTGTCAAACATGCAGATCCTGGGCCCTGGCCGCAGAGGCTCTCATTCAGCCTCCAGGAGGCGCATGCCTGACAAGTACCCAGGGGAACTATTACGTCTGCAAGGACCCCACTTCCAAATAAGGTCCCAGTCACACGTCAGGGGGATTAGGATCTGATCTGGAAATAGGGCCTCTACGGATGTAATGATTTAAGATGAGGTCATACTGGATTTGGGTGGGCCTTGATCCAACGGGACCGGTATCCTTGGAAGAAGAGGGACATTTGGACACAGAGACACAGACAGAAGGGCAGCAGTTGGCTGAGGTCCGTGGAGCAGGGCCTCGAAACGTAACTCCAGCCCTGTCACCATCGTGCCTAAGGACAACCCCCACCCCGTGCTGTCTGCAGTCACTCTCTGCTCCTCCCCCGCCCCGCCCCCAGATCTGCTTTCTGTCGCTGCAGATTTGCCTTACTGGACATTTAATCTAAATGGAATCGCGGACGGTTTGGGGAGGGGGGTGATGAGAATGTTCTAAAACTGGATTGTGGTGATGCTGGCACGTGTGTACACTTATGGGAAAAAATCATAGAATTGTACACTTAAAACAGGGAGCTTTATGGTAGGTAAATTATTCCTCAAAACTGCTTAAAAGACAAACAACAAGAAAAAACTCCAGTGGCTTCCTGTTTCACTCTGGCTGAAATCCACACTCATTCCCTGAAGCCCTGCAGGCTGTGGCCTGGCCCTGGCGCCCCGGCTGGCGCCCTCGCCAGCGGCCCCTGGGTGGCCCTCCTCCAGCCAGGCCGAACCTCCGGCTCAGAGGGCCCAGCTTTCCACCTCCAGGCTCTGCGCTTTCTCGCCCGCCGGGCTCTGGCCTCCGATCTCTGCGCAGCGGCCCCTTGCTCTTACCCGCCAAGTGGGCTCAGGAGAGGCCTTTCCTGACACCCCTGCAACTCTGTTCGCTCTCGGCCCTTGTTCCTTAGCGGCTCCCAACGCACTTGCATCTCCCCGCTAAAATCAAAGCTCCATGCAGCAGGCACCCGTCTTGTACACATAAAAGGTGCCCGGGTTGTTGAATAAACGGATGATGGTAGGACTTGGATGAGGGCGCTAAAAGGGGACAAAGGTACCCCAGGCTGAAGAGTGGGTGTGAGTGAAAACAAACACCCCGGGGTTAGTTGGCTGGTACGTCTAGAACTGTGGATTTGGGCTGCTCAATTCAAATGCAGGATTTCTGGGGCACCTGTTAACATGCTTAGAAACATCTAAGTGTTGAGACTCGGGCAGTGGCCTGTGAGGGTTAAACTGTAAGAGTTAAACTGTGAAGGTTAAAGGCCTGGGCAGTGGCCCAACTGTTGAATCAGCTATTAGTTCACAGAGCCCTTTGCCTCCCGGACCAGCAGGTCTTGTATCTAATTCATACTCCCTGGGCACAGCAGAAATGATTCTGGGAAGTTACATTTTGTGTTCCTTCTATGTAACATTTGAGCGATAACAATGGTGTATGTATAACCCTGCAAATAAAGAACAGCCATGCCTGTCCACCTGCCTGCCCGCCCGTCCGCCCACCTGCCTGCTTGTGTGCTTGCTGGCTTGCAGGCTTGGTTGCCTGTGTCTGGAGCGTACGGCGGCTGTGCCGGTATGAACAATCTTCCTCTCCGCCTGGAGTCTTTTTTTCGTCTACCTCCTTCGCAAGCTCCCGAGGTGGACGCAGTGCACACAGTGCACAAACGGGACGCGGTGGATAAACCACCTGTCAAAGGAGTGACAAACGTCAAATTAGGGAGACCGTTGACATAGAGAAGAGAGGACATCCCAGAGGCAAGGAGGCTGATGGCAGTTCCTGCCTTGTTTGCCAATTATTTATGGCAACGCAGAGGCAGAGATTAGAGGGGCACAATGATCCCTCCTTGCAAATATATTTGCATCAGCCTGAGAGGACCAGTCATTTTCACGTCTTAGTATGTGGTTGATGGAAGTGAACTAACTGTGGTTCCCCACCAGCCTTAGCACCAATCTTGGGGGCCCACCCAAGGTCCCTGATCAAGCACTGGTTATAAGCAGCAGTGATTCAAATAGGAGCCTGACTTCAAGTACTAACAGTGCTGTGGACAGGAAAGGGCTGGCCGGGCCCCAGGTACTGGGTCACTGGCTCCTGGGGCAGCCATGCGCAGCGTTGGCACCAAGTAGAGCCCAAGCCCAGATGCCGCCCTGGGGCAAGAACCCTGAAGAGGAGTATCCTCTCAGAGGAAGCTTGAGGCATGAGCTACAAAATAACTGGCCTGTACTTGGGGCAGACTTCAGGGGCCCACCACCTGTGCAGCTGCACAATGCCCTGCTCAAAGGGGGCCCACGCTTGCTCTAATGGCCTGTCTCCATCTTGAAATTCTTAAAAGTTTTTAACAACGGCCCCACGCATTTAAATTTTGCACTGGGTCCTACAAATGACGTAGCCAGTCCTGCCTGTACTCTATAAAAATACCAAGGTCATAAAAAACAAGGATGAACCTGGAGGACATTATGTTGAGTGAAGCAAGCCAGACACAAAAGGACAAATTTGTATGATTGTGCTATTATAAATTAAATACATTGTGTAATCTTATGGAATTAATACCTTGAATATGACAAATTAGAAAATAGAATGTGTTTAGAGAATGGAAAGCTGAGTGCTAACTAGTGCAGAATTGGTAAAAAGGCTGTGTGTCAATATTTGGAAATGAATAGAAAAGGTGAAAGCACTCATTTGTGTTGTTAACTAGCAATGCTATCTATGGGCATGACAGTGGTTGAAAGGGAAAGTCTAAGGTCATTTAAAATACTAAAAGGAAAGCTAAAAAATGTTACCTGAGACTATATAGCATAGTAAAACCTCATGTGAAATATGAATATGGGTAATATTGCATATATGACTGTTTTTCTTTGAAACTGAACAAATGTATGTTAATGTTACAAGATGTGAATATCAGACAAAAAAATAAACCCATTATGCTAAGTGAATGAAACCAGACACAAGGTACTACACATTGCATGATTCCACTTATTTAATACGTAAATATAAATCAATTTATAAAGATGAAATTAGATCAATGGTTATGTAGGGCTGTGGAAGGATAGAGGGATTGAGAGATGACTGCTAAGGGATGTGAAGTTTTTCTTTTTGGAGTAATGAAATTGTTCTAAAATTCTTTTGGTGATGAATGCACAATATTGTAATTATACTAAAAGCCTCTGATTATACACTTTGGATAGACTATGTGATATGCGAATATGTCTCAATAAAACTGCTTTAAAATAAATAAATAAATAAATAAACATGCGAGAATAGCCAGAAATAGCAGTTATGTACAGCAGGGGAAGCATAGGGAGATTGAGAGGTGCTGAATTTTTTTTGTCTGTTTTTTGTTTATTATTACTGAAATAATGAAAATGCTCTAATAATGATTGACGTGATAAATGCACAACTATGTAATTATGCCAAAAACCACTGATTGTACACTTTGGATGGACTGTATGCTTTACTAATATGTATCAATAAAATTGATTTGTTAAAATAAAAAAAAAAAGAAGACAAGGAAAGGAGGAGGTACTGTTCCAGACTAGGGGAGACTAAAGAGACATGCCACCTAAATGTAATGGCTGAGTCTGGATTGGATGGTGGACACGGAAAATTTTTCTGTCTAGGGCATTATAGGGACAATTGGCAAAATTTGAATATGAACTGTGGATTAGATAATAGAGATGTATCAGTGTTTAATGTACAAATTTTGTAATTTGCTCTGTGGTTATGTAAAAAAATATCCTTGTTCTTAGAAGATATTTAGTCAAGTATTGGGGTATGGGATCATGATGCCTACAACTTACGGTCAACAGACTCAGAAAAAGATATATGTGAACGAATAAAGTATAAATGATAAAACAAATGGGGTGAAAAGTAATCAGTTATGAATCTGAGTAAAAGGTGTACGGGAATTTTCTGTATTATTCCTGCAACTTTCTATTGGCTTGAAATTACGTCGCGATAAAGTTACTCCTCTCCCCCACGGAAGTCAAAAACAAAACCACCACTGTAAATTGGGGACCCCGGGATATCCGGAAGAAGCTAACGCAATTCGGTGCGGGATGAAAGCTGCCGCCAGAGGGTCTGCATCACGTGGGGCGAGCCCATGTGACCAGAACCGAGCGCCCAACATGGCGGCCTCCATGGGTCGCTGGCTTCTCTTCTTCCTCGTGCTGCTCCGCTCGCTCGGGGAGGCGTCCCGCGGCCTCGGCTCGGGGTGAGTGCAGCTGTCGGAGGGCGAGCCCGGCTCGGGGGTCCGTCCCTGCCCGGGGCGCGGCCCTCCGAGCTCACAGCCTCCCTGCCGCCCGGTCCCCGCAGGGCCTCCCGCGACGACGACGTGCTGCTGCCCTACCCCCACGCGCGCGCGCGCTCCGCCCGGGACTGCACGCCGGTGCGCTCCGGCCACCGCGAGCACGAGAGTTGGCCGCCGCCCCCCGCGGCCCCCGGCGGCACGACTGTGCGCACCTTCGTCTCGCACTTCGCGGGCCGCCCGGTGGCCGGCCACCTGACCCGCGCCGCCGCGCCCCTGCTCACTTTCTCGGTGCTGGAGCCTGGCGGGCCCGGCGGCTGCGCGTCCAAGCGCCGTGCCACCGTCGAGGAGACAGCGCGGGCGGCTGGCTGCAGCGCCGCCCAGAACGGCGGCTTCTTCCGCATGGACACGGGCGAGTGCCTGGGGAACGTGGTGAGCGACGGGCGGCGGGTGAGCAGCTCCGGGGGGCTGCAGAACGCGCAGTTCGGGATCCGCCGCGACGGGACCCTGGTCACCGGGTGAGGAGGCAGGGAGCCCCGTGGCTATCGAGGGCAGTGGGCTAGAGATTTGGGTTGTAGCGTTGCCGCCTTGTTCAAGTCATCTGACCAAGCTGACTTGCGCTTACCGTTTCCTTACCTGCAAAACGAGAATAGTAATACTTGCCTTGCAGAGTTTATTCATCTACCAGTAACGCTGAGTACCTGGTTTGTAGTGTTCTGGGCACTGGGGATATAGCAGTAAGCAAGCACCCATAGTCTTTGCCTTAACTGATTTCTCCATTACTAGGGGAAATAAACAAGAGCCAGGTAAATAGCCAAAATGATTTCAGATTGTGTAAGTGCAGCGAAGGAATAAACAGGGACAATAGTTAGTAAACAGTGTTGATTTTCCGGGGGGTGGTCAGGAAAGGTTTCTCTGAGAAGGTGACCTTTGATTCAGACCTGAAGATTAATCATGAGTGTCAGAACTAGAGGAAGAACATTTTGGCAGAACGAACGGTGAGTGCAAAAGGCCTAGAGGTGCAGGGGGCTTGGTGTGTTTGAGGAACGGAAAGCAGGAGCAGAGTGTCTGAGAATGACAGGACTGGCTTTGAATATTTAAATGTTTGTCTTAAGCCTGGCTGGAGAATAGGTTGGAGGGCCTAGAGTAGAAGCAAGGAGGCTAGTTAAGAGGCAGTTACAGGCATCATCAGGTGGTAGTTTGATTAGGGTGATGGCAGGGGACATTGAGGACATTAGGAAGATTTGAGATATGGTAGAGACGGTTGTTCAGATGAAACGGAGCCTAGACCGTGAAGGGCTCAGCAGATTACACAGGTGCAGGGAAGTATTGTCAGCCTTGCCCCTGGCTTCAGTCCTGGTGGCCCTGACTTTTAACAATAGGGAGGCTCCAAAGTACCTGATGGCTCCCCTGCTGCATCCCAGACCAGGCAGATTCCTGGGGCTCAGGGAGGAATCAAGTAGCCAGGCAGGGGAAGGAGGGAGGACAGGATGTCCCACAACCCGAAGCTACTCCATCTGGTGTGCGAGCCTCACACCTTCCCTGTGTCCAGGTACCTGTCTGAGGAGGAGGTGCTGGACATGGAGAATCCGTTTGTGCAGCTGCTGAGCGGCGTCGTGTGGCTGATTCGCAATGGAAGCATCTACATCAACGAGAGCCAGGCCGTTGAGTGCGAGGAGACGCAGGAGACAGGTGTGGGGCGAGGGGAGCTGTTGGCAGCAGCCCTCTTGAGAACCAGGAAGTGGAGGGTGATCAGGGAAGAAGCTTCTCTGAAGTCTTTGAACAAATGGAGCAGCTGCTTTGTGCCTAGCAATGTACTGAAGGGGTTAAGACAGATGAGGTTCCTGCTTTCATGGAATCTTTAAGACAGAAAACAGATGTGTAAAATGCTTAAAGCAAGTGGTAAGTGCTAAGAAAGAAGCTACATTTGTGGGATAAGGAGAGAAGTAGTGGGCAGGGAGCTTTGGGTAAGGGAGTGGAGAAGAGCTGCTAACTTCAGATCAGCAGCAGCAGCACCCGGGAGCTTGTTAGAAGGAGCGACCCTCCGGCCCCACCTTCAGTCTCCTGAATCAGAAGCCCTGGGGTGGAGCCCAAGAGTCTGCGTGGTTCCCATGGATGCTCTGGGGTGGAGGTTCCTGGGGGAGGGTGGGAGTGGGTGCATCGTGGCCCTGATACAGGAAGGGGCTCTTTCAGACGGGGCGGTCACGGAAGGCTGCGTTGAGGTGACCTTAGATAAGGAGCAGGCACGGGGGTGGGTGGTGGAGCACAGCTCAGCCAGAGAGAGCAGCAAGAAAGGCCCTGAGACAGGAAGTGGCTGCAGGGTGGTGAGAGCTGCGGAGCCCCAGCCGATGAGAAGCAGGCAGGGGTGGTAGCCTTGGAAGCCCCAGAAGGCATTTGCCTTTTGTTCTGAGCAATGGAAGCCACTCGACGGTTTTCACTAGGAGACGGAGGTGGCCTGGTCTGCATTGAAGAGTCCTCTGGCTACTACGTGGCACCTGGGTTAGGGAGGGCAGAGTGAGGTGAGGGGGCTGTTGCAGCTCCAGGCAGAGCCCAGGAAGCCTCCCACAGGGCTGGTGACCAGCTGGCGGCTTCTCTTTCAGGTACCTTTAGCAAATTTGTGAACGTGATCTCAGCCAGGACGGCGGTGGGCCATGACCGTCAGGGGCAGCTCGTACTCTTCCACGCGGATGGGCAGACGGAGCAGCGGGGGTGAGTGCTGAGCTGAACTTCAAGGAATATCAGCCCCACGGACAGCCGTGCTTCTGAACCCCCACTCTGGGTCTGTCCCCTTCCAGGAACTCCTCCTCCACACACTTTCCCTCACAGCCTTCGTAGGTCTAGGCCTCATTCCTCCTGAGTCTCAATTGTAATAAAGGGAAAAGATCATGAACTTAGGAGGGAGAAGAGCTTGGTTCCACTCCCAGCTCTGTGGCATAGACAAGTCACTCAACCTCTCTGAGCCACATTTCCTCCTCTGTAACGTGGGCATGCGAGTTTCCTACTGCTGCGTAACAATCACAGACCGAGCAGTTCCAAACAACACTATTTATTGTCTCAAAGTTCTGTAGGTCAGGAGTCCAGGCAGGCCAAGCTGGGTCTATGTCCAGGGGCTCCATGGACAAAATCAAGATATTACCTGCAGGTTCTGGAAAAGAATCCACTTCCAGGTTCATTCTAGTTGTCGACCGAGTCCAGTTCCTTGCGGTTATAGGACTGAGGTCTCTTTCCTGACTGTCAGCCAGGGCCTTTCGGCAACTTCAGGCTGACCAGTGCCCCCTTGCCATCTTCAAGCCACCAAAGGTGCATCGAATCCCCCTGAAGCTAGTTCTGCCACTGGTCAGAGAAAGAGCTCAGCTTCTAAGGGCTCATTCCAGATAATCCATTTGGGTCCATCCAGATAGTCTAAGCTCATCTCCCTCCCTCGGGTCAGCTGAGCCATGTAATGTGACACAGTCACAGCAGTGGCCTCTCATCACATAGCTTCCGGGGATTCAGATGGGATATCCTGGGGAGCCATTTTTAGAAATTTGCCAACCACAGTGAGTATGATACTGTCCACTGTTGAAAGTTAAGCCAGAAACAGTGGGAACTCAGTCACAGGAGCTGCTGTTGTGCCACAGCATTAACCTGTGGGAGATGGCGGAGTTCCTGCTGAAACAGGACGTGGTCAACGCCATCAACCTGGATGGAGGAGGTTCTGCCACCTTCGTGCTCAACGGGACCTTGGCCAGTTACCCGTCGGACCATTGGTGAGGCCACTCAAACCCCCTTCATGAGGTCTGGTCCGGGCCTGCTGGGACCCAGGGCTCGCAGCCCTGGACGGCAATTCCCTGCCCCCGACTGGCTTACTCACAGTCAATATCGAGTACCTATTAGGTGCTAGGCCCTGGGGATTCCATAGGGAGCAGAGCAAGCTGCAGTCCCTGCCTCTTGCTGCTTGGGGAACATGTAATGGATTGAATGGAGCATCCCAGTACCGCCCAAGCCTATGAAAGGGGGTTGGTTGGCCAGGAAAGAACTCCCCAAGGAGGATGAAATGCAAGCTGAGAGCTGAAGGATGAGGAGGCGGCTAGGCAGGGGTGGGGACGGCATGTGCAAAGGCCCTGTGGTGGGAGGAACGGCGAGGAGCAGGAGGAACTGTGAAAGGCCAGAGAGGCGACAAGGGAGAGGGTGGCAGGGAGGACTGCCCTCGTGGGCTGCAGTTGGGATTTCGAGGGGTCAGCTGGGGGTGGCCGGCCCCCGGGCCTCTCCTAACACTGTGCCTCTGCCCACAGCCAGGACAGCATGTGGCGCTGTCCCCGCTACGTGTCCACCGTGGTGTGCGTGCACGAGCCCCACTGCCAGCCGCCCGACTGCAGTGGGCACGGGTTCTGCGTACAGGGGACCTGCCAGTGCACGGGCCATTTCTGGCGGGGCGCTGCCTGCAGCGAGCTGGACTGCGGCCCCTCCAACTGCAGCCAGCACGGGCTTTGCACCGAGAGTGAGTGGGGGCTTCGGGGAGGAGGCTCCCGGCCTGGGGCTCCCCTTTCTCACTGCCCCCAGCCCTGCCTGGGGCCTCACCTGGCCTTCTTGGTCTTGTCTTGGCAGCCGGCTGCCGCTGTGAAGCTGGGTGGACAGGATCCAACTGCAGTGAAGGTAAAAGCCATCAGGGTGGTCCCTGGACGCATGGGGAGAGGGTGATGGTGGCAGCTTCGAGCAACCCAGCTGCCTTTAATCCCCCATGGGGAAGCGGGAGCAGCAGACCTGCCTCCTGGTTTGGAGGGAGCTTGCCTTTTGTCTTGCTCTTGTCTTAACGTGAAAACCACCGACCTAGTTTTCTAGGCCTGTTGCTACAGATGGCCACAAACTGGGTGGCTTAAACCAACAGAAATTATTCTCTCACTTCCGGAGGCCCGAAGCCCCAACTCAAGGCATCGATGGGGCCTTGCTCCCTCCAGAAGCTCTAGGGGAGGAACTTTCCTGGCCTCTTCCAGCCTCCGGAGGCCCCAGGCCTTCCCTGGCTGTGGTTGTGTGGCTCCACTCTCTTCTTGCTCTTGACATGCCTCCCCCCCTGCAGCCTGTGCACCCAAACCTCCCTCTTCTCCCTCTCAAAAGGACACTGATGATTGGTTAGGGCCCACCAGGATGATCTCATCTCGAGATCCTTAACTAACTACATCTGCAGACTGCCCAGACAAGGTCATGTCCCCAGGTTCCGGGGGGCTAGGATGTGGACATAGACGTTTGCTGGTGGGCTGGGGGGCACTCAATTCAACCCACGATACCCGCGGCTTAAAACCCT
This sequence comes from Cabassous unicinctus, assembly GCA_029593785.1. NCBI lineage: Eukaryota > Metazoa > Chordata > Mammalia > Cingulata > Chlamyphoridae > Cabassous > Cabassous unicinctus. Next base: position 10,471 of record JAQZBX010107381.1, read on the forward strand.
TGGTGACTTCCTCTTTAGTGACAATTCCCAGCTCGTGGCATGACCACGAGGCCCCCAGTGCTCTGGTCCCTCCCACTGTGCCCGCCCAGCTCTGCTGGCTGTGCCCGCCGCGCTGCCCTCTTGCAGTCTTCAAACAGGCCCAGCGATTTCCCGCCTCTGCTCCCACCGCCTATTGAATGTCACCTCCT
>JAQZBX010107382.1:0-10658 GCA_029593785.1 Cabassous unicinctus
TGTAATATGGGGGTATTTTTGGGATAATGGAATTGTCCTGAATGACACTGCAGTGACAGATACAGGCCATTATATATTTTGTCATAACTTACAAAATTGTGCATGACAGAGTGTAAACTATACTCTAAACTATAATCCAAGGTTAGTGACAATGCTTCAATATGTGTCCATAAATTGTAACAAATGTAGCACAATAAAGTGGGATGTTGTTAACATGGGATTGTGTATTAGGCAGAGGGAGTGGAACATATAGGAATCCCCTATATTTTTATGTAACATTTATATGATCTAAAGTTTCCTTAAAAAATAAAAAAGGATATGGGGCTGGAAAATGTACAATCTAACAAAATTGCAAAATCTCACCAACGACAATCTGGAATTTCCATGTCTGTTTTGGGAAATGTCCAATTAGACAAAATTATTCATCCCTCTAGAAAACGAGCTCCAAAACTAAACAGCTAAATGGAATGCATACTTTATTTAGCACTCAGAATTTATAAGAAAAAGTTTCATTAAAGGACTCTGCAGAAGACAAATGAGAAAGTGTAGAGGAATTCTGTTTTATTTATTTCTATGTTTCTGTGTCTGACAAAAAGCTAAATAAGTTACAATTGAAGCTATAAGCTCTCTATTTGTGTCTGTCTGTATGTTTGATGTATGATATTTTCCTACCTCTGAATGCTATTACCAAAGCAACTTATGAAATTCCTTTAAAGAGTTTTATTCAAGTTGACTTAAAGATAAATAAGCACACATATAAATTAATATTCTTATACATACAGAAATCAAGGAAAACAAACTTTTAATATTTCCAGTGAAAACAAAGAATGCATAGAACTAAATACAAATTTCTTAAAAAATTAAATTTCACATAATTCAGGTAAACCCTAGGTAAACAGGACTGATTGAATATTAACTAAATTAAAATAGCTATGTCTTTGGAACTGTCAATACTATATAGAATATAAGCATAGAAGTTTATTCTAGATTGGTGTGTTCTTCCTAAATTTATGCAGTCTTCTAAGAAAATAATTTGACATTATTTCTACTAGATCCTTAAGATGATAAAAAAATGTAAACTGAGATTTGAAGGATGTTGGTTTGAAGGCAGTTTACAAGATCTTTTTGATAACAAATATGTAAGGTATGCAGGATGTATTTTATTAAGGGAATGGAAAAGAATTTTGTCTAAAAGTGAAATGACAGGTTTTTGCAGAATGATAAAAAGGAATATGTAGGACAATCTGAATAGATATAGAAAGTTGTAGAAGGTTTTCATAAAAAGGATTTTATCTGTAATGTTCGTGGGTGGTTAAGATTTGATAGGTTTATAAGAATTTTAATAGTTTCCTTAGACAGAAACTTCATGCAAAATTAGTATTTGGTTTTCTTTCCTTTATAATGACAAAGTATCGATGGATTATTGGTCTACTTTTAATAAGAATTAATAAAAGATTTTTCTAAAACATCTGAGTAACTGCTTAGAGAGAAAGATTAGTATCTTATCAGAAAAATCTCCTGTGCTTTATATCCTTTATATAAACATCATTTAATTGCTTCAGAAAACGTCTTCTCACTTTTGAAAAAAAAAATTTTTTTACCACCATGCTACTGCCTCTCTTTATTTTTAAAATATTTCATTGTCACTTTCATTAAGTAGGGAACTAAATATTGTTTCACAGTTTTCCATGATTCTATTTACCAAAATGTTAAAACCTAACAACTTTTGATATTTTCCTTCCAAAAATTGAGCCATAATAGTATCTTCTTAGTCTCAAACTCTCATTGGGATTTTCCAGAGGGTCCTTGTAATATCACAAAGATTTTTCTCTCTCACCTTGTAAAAAGAGAGGTGATAAACCAGTTAGTTTTATTTGATATGTTATCAGTTGCATAGGAAGTGTTATCAAATTAAAAATGATTTTGTAACTTTCTGTTGGCTAAATTATAGCACAAAATCTTATATAAAGTTCTTAGAGACTGATCAATACCCTCAGTATCCATGAGTTGTCCAAGTACTGGTAAGTTTGATATTAGACAGTAGTATTATTGGTCATGATTTCAGTGGTTCTTCAAATAATGTTTTGTGACCCCTCATCTGATTGTTCAATTTTGAAAAACAGCAATAAGTTAACCATGGATATTTTAAGTTTTCTGTCATCTACTGATAGTTTTTATTCTGATGATTCCCGGAAAATACTTGCAATCAGCTACAGGACAGTGTGCTTCATCTTCAACATAAAGGGCTGGTTCAGAGGCCTATGGGAAGGACTATGACAAATCCTCTGAGGTACCAGCTACTAATGACATTCCTTAAATAACTTTGAGGGCATACCACTGTACTGAGTCAAGATCTCCAGAATTTAAATGAAAAAGCTGACAAGTGATTGAGATTGATCACAGAAGATCTAATGAAACACAGACTAATTACTTAGGGCTAAATGAACTGATAAAGAATGATCATAGTTTTCTTTGGATTATTGCTAATATTTTATTGTTCTGTTTTTTAGATACAAGGGATCCCTTACTGAATTAAGCTATCCATAATTCATAAAACATTCATCTTTATCTCCTTGCCTGACCCCTCCAGAATTTGACTCTTACTGAATGTTCTTAAATTTATGGTACTATAATTATTTTCATAGATTCAATCAGGATCTATTCTTCTTATTAACAGAAAATACTTGGAGTAAATGGTTATATAACCAAGTTTTATGGTTGTTAATTCAATAACACAGAGGAAACTCCAAATCTATTGCATATTACAGCCTCCACCGTGATGCACCTGTCTGTTCTTACCCAAATTGTGTTAAAGACTCAGCAAAAACTGTCAAATTAATTATAGCCTCAGCAAACTTAACTCTGAGCAGGCCTAACATTTTTCCTCCAGAAAACTGACTTCTTACGTGATCCTTCTACTTCACCTCTTAACCTTCACCTAAAATACTGCAATGTTATTGACCTTACTACTCTGCTACCTTTAGCCAATGAGGGGATATCCCATGACTGTAAACTGATAACTTCAAAATTAATGATTCCATACATGTTCTTATGATCAACCCAGATGTCATTCTGTTAATGCTTTTTATGCTAAATCTGTTAATGGTACATTCCAAAAAGGCTATACCACATCCAGATTGAATAAGGTAGCCATCTACAATTTTCTTCCACCAAAAAGGATGAACTCTGTGCTCTTACCCAACCTACTTGCTATCAGAAGGAAATTCTGCTTACATCTACAGCAGGGTTTTTTCTCCCATGGACCCTTTTGCCAGTCAGGTGAAAACCACAGACCCCTTTTCAGAAGGTAGCAACAGATAGATTTATGATAATCAACATCAGCATGTCTTTAAATTAAAAATTTCAATTCAAGCTCACAGACCCCCTGAAATCTTTATGCTGGTTGAGAACCCCTGATCTATACTGATTTCAGCATGCTATGGAATCAGAGCATTCCTCATTTCTTCTGGTATGCCAGTTTCAAATTGCAGACCAGTAAATTTTCTCCTTTCTACCAATTTCTTCCCATTACTGTTACCATCATTAAGATGCAGGCTTACACAAAAAGGATTGAGTCTGAATATTTTAAAAAATGCACTTGCATATTTTTCATGCAAAAACAGCCAGTAGTAAAACAGCTGCAATTATAAAATTAAATCAATACTGTCTAAATTAACTGAAGAACCTAGCCTTTCCTGGCCCAAAATTTTACCTTTGGCCCTCTGTTTATTCAAAGAATTCCTTTTAGGAAATTCACATTCTCCCCATATGAATTACTCCTAGCAGATCTATCTCTGAGAATAAATTGAAATCTGATCACTTATTGTCACACCATGACATGACCCAATTTGCAAATCCTTAATACATTACGCCAAAGATTATATTCATCAAGTAAAGGACACCTTTCCTGTCCCACATGACAGACACTCCATTAATCATAATCTGTCACCAGGATAATGGGTCTAATGGAAATGACACAGACAAAACACAGTCCTAGATCCTCATTAAAGGGAGCCCTTCCAAGAACTCCTAACTTCTGATGATGCAACTTATTTACAGGGTGTGAGCCATGGGTCCACATTTCTCAAATAAAAAATTTCCATCAGATTCCTGGACTAATTATGGAGACTTAAATATCAAATGAGCCAGGATGGGAAGTAAAAATGTCACAAAGTAGACTACTTATTCCCAAGGTGACAGATGAATTCCTAACATAAGCAAGTCCTCACATAGACTCTACCTTACTAATACTTATAATGCATAAAATCTTTATATTTCCCTATGCACTGTCCTTGCACTGTCCTGGAAAGACAATGTCATTGTCTGCTTCTCCAAGGACAGTTCAAAGGAAGATAACCTTAGAAACTGTTGGAATTGTCACCATAAACTCTGATCTATGCACATTGCAAGGAACCTTATAGTTCTATCAAAAAAAAAAAAGTTCTTTCTTATCACAAATGCTTAGGTCTCTTTGGATCAGACAGCACCATTTGTTTCATAGCAAATATGAATACTAGACTCAAGGTCTTCTTTACTCTGCTTTATGCTTTCTTGGATCTGTAACTTTGTAACCAAAAATTAAGAATTAAGAAAAGTTTATGATTACTGAATCATTATACAGATGCTTTTTCCCTTATTTTATAAGTATATTATAGAATAGCCCAAAGCTAATAACTGAAATTACTGAAACTGGCTAGGTCAACCTCACACTTCTTTATGGTTGTTGTAAACAAGACTCACCCTAGTGTATACTAACTATTGTGATAGTTATTCCAGTCTGACTTTATCTTTTTTTATGGTTATTTCAAAATGAGTCTCACCGTTGTGTATACTTACTATTGTGGTGTTTATTCTAGACTAACCTTACATTTGTTTATGGTTATTTGAAAACTAGCTTGTATATATTTACTATTTTTATTTTAACCACTCTACCTTCCTCTGTTTGAATCCATAAAAACTCTAAACTCCTCACAGTCAAGGAGGCAGACTTTTGTGCCAGTTTTAGACAAATGATCTCTTTGCTATTCTAGGAAATAAACTTCCTCACTTGGAGCCACAGTATCTCAGAAATTGGTCTTTAAAATGTATTGGAAGGAAAGAACCTGCTTTTGCTGAATATCAACCACACTATAAATAAAACTTGTTGAGAGACTTATAAAGATATCATAGAAGAGTTTGGAAAACTTACTATAAAAGTCCAAGTGCCTACACAAACTACAAGTTACCTTAGCAATGCTTGTCCACTTTCAGGTCTAAGGTACTGGATCTGCAAAAGATTCACAAAACAAATTTTGTTCAGCTTTTCATTTGAACTCTCAATAACACAGACCCCTGGATGCTGTGGCAGTTTGATATAGTTATGAATTCCAAAAATAAATATTGGATTATGCTTATAAACTGGTCTGTTCCTCTGGACATGATTAAGTTATGATTAGGGATTTGATTGGGCCACATCAGTATAATGTTGAGTCCCCACCCCTTGGTGGGTGGGGACTCACATAAAACTACATGGCAGAGCAGAAGAGTATTTTTTGAGTTGGGGTTTTTGAGTTGGAGTTCTGATACTGAGTTCTGATGCAGAGTTTTAAAGCTGAAGCCCCAGGAAGTAAGCACACAGAGGAGCTTGGTCATGAGGAAGGAGAGAAGGCCCTGGGAAAAGAGACAAGCCATTCACCCGATAGTCTACAGCTGGCCTTGTGAAGATAGCAAACTGAAGCTTAACTTAGTTTCTAGCTCTTGTAAGTGCTCCTTTCCCCAGAACTTGAAACATAACAACCTGCCATAACTTTCCAGGTTATTTCCTCTCCTCCTTCTCCAGGAATCTTGATCTGTTCTGTTTGTTTTTGTGCAGATATTTGTCCCCAGCACATATGATTTTTTAAAAGTCTTCCTCACTCAGTGCCCCATTTTCCTTACACTTTTATTTCTGGGACTTTCCAGTCTAGCCACAGTTCAGTTCAACTCTCCCCTTCCATTTTCCTCTGTGAGGCTTTTCTGCCAAAAATTTCTTCCCTACTACGTTATCCTGCCTCTGAGAGTCAGACAGAGTCATTTCAGAAAGGTGGGATCGCAAAAAAGTCCATTCTGCATTTAATGAATTCCACCAACAGTAACTGGATTGTGTACACCACTAGGCCACAGCCATTCTGCTGTGATTTTACTCCCCACCCCCCTAAAATGGGGGCCCTTTTGGTTTTCAGCATCCCTCAGCAGCTTGTCTTCAGCACTGGGTCTCTGTGGGCTTCTGTCTCCATACTTGGATATGTGTGGGGTTCTAACTCACTACTGTGAGTTCCTGTAAAATCTGTTTCCTTGGTGAGAGGGATCCATGCTGCTTGCTGCCTCTGGAGAACTCCCAAGCTTTGCCCAGGACCCATTGAGAGGGAAGGGAAGAGGATCTGTAGGTCCTGGATGGAAGTTTCCTACCTGATAGTTTTCTTTTTCTTCAATTCAGCATTTGTGGAGTCCTCTAACATTATCCAGTGTATCAGGGGAGGATTTTTCAGGATATGGCTTCCTTCGCTTTGTTGATGACGTCACATATCCACCATTGAATTTTTTTTTTTTAAAGAGGTGCGGGAGATTGAACCCAGGACCTCGTACATGGGAAGAAGGAGCTCAACCACTGAGTTACATCTGCTCCACAATGAGAGTTGGTTTTTCCATTTGTTTTGTTTTTAGTAGGTACCAGGAATTCAACCCAGAACCTCCTATATGGAAAGCAGGAGCTCAACCACTTGAGGTACTTAACTCCCTCATTGATTTTTTTTCTAACTTTATCTCAACTGCAAAAAATAAAATAATAGGCAAAAGGCAGCTTAACAATTTATGGAAGCATTAATTTAAAAAATTCTATCCAGTCACATTTATTTTATTTAATCCTAAAAACAAACTCAATTGTTTCTCCGGTGTTAAGAAAGATACATAAATGACTGCCCCTTCTCCCTCCTGCTCCTGCGGTGCATTCGGGGCCAGCAGGGCAAGGAGATGGGACATGTAGGTGCTGCCACCACCTCCACTGCTGCTCCTCCTATTCCAGCCCCGCCGCCACCCCTGCTTCTTGGGCTAAGACCTCCCGCAGTCCTGGCGGTGCCAGGTGCTTTCACTCTGCCTAGCTCTGTCCTCAGTCCACTGCCCCCTTAGCTGTCCCGGACTTCTCCTCCTGCCACGGAAATGGCGACGCTTTCCTGCTGGGAGAAGGCTCAGAAGCTGAAGGAACAGCCCCAGCTCATTCTTTCCAAGCTGCTGAGGGAGGAGGACAAATACTGTGCTGACTGCAAGACCAAAGGTATCCCTGATGTCGCTGCCCTTGTCTGGGGCCTCCTGCGGCTGGTGACCTTCCCGCCCCTCGCAGCCCAAGCAGACGCAGCGGGCTATGCCCTCCCGGCCTAGCCTTGACAGAGGGAGAGATGGCGGGCCCTGGGCTCCTCAAATGGACTCTCACCTCCACAGGAGGCGGCGTGGAGGTCAGGTCCGCGGGCGTCATCACTAGTTCCAGCCTTGCCTCCTCCCTGGCTAAGGGGCATAGCTGGTGCACGCGTCTGGATGCTTGAACTTTTTCTAAGCTCAGACTCTCCCTGGGCCGTGACCCAAGCCAGGCTGTACACGGAACATGACCGGGACAGTGCTTAGGGTTAAAGGTTTGCTCTCTTCCCATCGCTGCTCCTGGTAGCACCGTGGGTGGGGCAGCCCTTAGATCTAGTACCCAGCCTCGGCCCTGTTCTGTGACCCTGTCCTTCTCTCAGTGCTCTGAGGCTTGGTTTTCCAGGTGAAGTCCTACTGCCTGCCCACCTTTCAGCTTCCTGAAAGAAGATGGTGGTCTTTTTCGGTGGGTTGGAGTGTTATTGAATAAAATAATTGGTGAGGGGTCAATGTTATTATTAGTATTAGTAGTAATATTGTTTTTATGTTTGAATATTAGAATGAAAAGGAATTCCATTACTTGAGTCTCTTGGATAGTGGGCTTATGTTATGGAGGATTTTAATAATTAGATATTTTCTGACCAACTAGATGGAAGGAGAATATGTGGACACTAGGTTGTGTGCTTCATAATTGTTAAAGGTTCACTTATAGGTCCAGACGGAAAAGACCTAATTTTAGTTTATTCTGTCACAACCTTTGAAATAAACTACTTTTAGCCTGTAAAATAGAGATACATAAATAATTAGAGATTGGTTAAATGTCATGACCAACATCTCCTTCTTAATGAAGAAATTGAAGAAAAATGTTTAATCATATTCATATCTCATAAAACTAAACCCATTTTTTTTTTACCTTTAGCATTGATATAGTACTTTCTTTGCCATTTCTACAAAAATATTAAAATATTACTGGTAACTGTAGTTGATAAATTTTATTAGTTGTATTTTGCCTATTTATCATCAAATTCTTAACATCTTGTAGTTGAAGAACATTCTTGTATTCATAGTATTAACCATAATCCTCATCTACCACCAAAATCAATGTTATATAACCCCTAGATTATCCTTATGCTGTTTTTAAATTAACATTAACCTCCCTAGACTACATCTTTCAACTACAATCCCAGGTTATAAATAAGCAGTGTGTGTAATAGTCATTATAATGTGCTAATATCAACTTTATCCATTACAACTAATTTATAATTGACCTTATTAAGCATTCTACATACATTCAGTATCATCTCCCTCTTCGTTACCAGCATTCTGTCTCCTACTAACCTATACTCTATGGTGTAATTCCATAAGCTTACTAATCATATTTAGTCCATATCGGTGAGAACATACAATATTTATTCTTTTGTTTCTGTCTTATTTCACTCAACATAATATCATCAAGTTTCATCCTTTTTTCACATGCATCACAGTTTCATTTATTCTTACACCTGAATAGTATTCCATAGTGTGTATATACCACATTTTGTTTATCCATTGATCGGTTGATTGGCATTTAATCTGTTTTCACCTTTTAGCAATTGTCAGTAATACCAGTATGAACATGGGTGTGCAACTGTCTGTTAGCATCCTTGCATTCAGTCCTTCTGTATATATTCCTAGTAGTAGGATTGCTGAATCATAGGGCAGTTATATTTTTAACTTCCTGAGGGACCACCAAATCATCCTCCACAGAGGCAACACTTTGTATTATTAATACATTCCCACCAACAGTGAAGGGGTGTTCATATTTCTCCACATTTTCCTCAGCACCCACAATTTTCCGTTTTTTTTTAAATTGCCATTCTGTGAGGCATGAAACATTATCTCATTGTAGCTTTGATTGGCATTTCCCTAATAGCTAGTAATGCTGAGCATCTTTTCTTGAGCTATTTTGGCCATTTGTATTTCCTCTTTGAAAGAAATGTCTATTCAAATATTTTGCCCATTTTTAAATTAGGTTGTTTGTCTTTCTTTCATTGAGTTATGTGATCTTTTTATATAACATGTAAATAAAACCCTTGTTGGATATGTGGTTACTGAAGATTCTCTCCCATTGAATAGTCTGCATTTTCACCTTCTTAAAATATAGTTTCAAACACAAACGTCATGTTTATCTATTTTTTATTTCATTGTATTTTGGGTGTAAGGGCCAAGAAACCACCATCTAACTCAAGATTTTAAAGTTGTTTCTCTACATTTTCTTCTAGGAGTTTTATGGTTCTAGATTTTTACATTTAGGTTCTTGGCCTATTTTTTTTTAATTGTGGGTAAAAATCAAATTTTTCACAATATATACAAATATTTGTAAAATGATATATACATGCATATGCATATATGTGATTTGTTTACATAAATGTTATTTTATATATATATATATGTATTTTTAAAGGTGCTAAGATTACCTTAATATTACTCAGAAATTACAGGGATTCCCATGTTCCACACCCCCCACACCTCCAACAACATCCCACACCACCATCTTTCAACCATGTGACACAACACCCGCAATGGATATACACATCCTGGGGCCTTGCCACGGAGCATGGACCACAGTTCACATCATAGACCACACTCCCACACAGTTCTGCATGGTATATGCTGATGGAAAATGGCCTACATCCGTCGCCGCAACGCCACTCAGGACAACCCCCAAGTCCCAAAAAAGCCCCTGTATTTCAACTGCCCCTCCTCTCCCTACCTCCAAAACATCCAGTGGCCACTGGCTCCACCTCACTGTTACAATTTCTTCCATTGCTTGAATCACAATATGTCCGCAAGAGAACACCACCAAGTCCACTCCAATCCACAGCTCCTCCCCCAATCCTGAGAGGACTGGGATGGTGATGTCCACTCCACCTCAAAGTGAGAGAGGGCTTATATCCCATATATATGGTGGATGGGTTTATCCTGCCTGCAGCTGCAGGCCCTCTCCATTCCCTGGGATGGTCGTTGCCCATCGTTGTCTCCTCACCAGGCCACTTGGATGAGTTCATTGAGCTGTAGGGTAGGAGTTGCAGCTCCACTGAGATTCCAGGCACAGCTGGCACATAGGTAAGCCAGAGGCTTCAGTCTCTGGAAGTACACCTAACAACTCCAGCATCACATATAGTTTTGAATAGAAGGGACTGATGGACCATATGCAGGGAGGACTTATTTAAGTCCAACTCTGTCACTCTCATGAGCACAGATTCCAATAAAGAGCCCACTAATTAGGCATCAATCTCTGGGACTATCCCCACTTA
>JAQZBX010107383.1:0-10663 GCA_029593785.1 Cabassous unicinctus
AAAAAAAAAAAAAAAGCAACAATAAACCTTAAAACAAGTAGTATCAGGAAATCCAGCAAAGTTCTGGATTTTGCAGTTTTGCATGATGACTGATTCAATGCCTTTTTTTAAAAACTCTCAAAGGTTGAATGCTTTCCAAATAATTGTGTGGGTGGGTGTTCTCACATGTGTGTTGCTCAAGGCATGCCCTTGCTTTGCCAGTGCCCTAAGAGTATGCTTAGCCTTCCTTTTGGGTAATCCAGCACTTTGGTTATCATTTCTTCAGAATTCAGATCATTGGGAGGACTGTGTGGAATTTGGCTCCATTCATGGAGGTTCTGGGTAGATAAGGTGGCAGCCTCATTGTGACCACCTCAAGAGAGAGAACTGTGCCCAATATTTCATGTGGTAGGGGCTCCGTTTCTTTTTGCAGGGGGGTTTCTTTAAAAAAAAAACAAAAAAAAACAACCTTATTGTGGTAACATATATCTGACATAAAATTTCCCATTTTAACCACTTTCAAGTGTGCAATTCAGTGGTATTAATATTATATTCACAATGTTGTGTTACTCCCGGTAACCATCAATCTACTTACTGTTTCGAGGAATTTGCATGTTCTAGGTATTTCAAATAGGTGAGATTATGCAGTATTGTTCTCTTGTGTCTGGTCTGGCTGATTTTTCTTCAAGTTTCATCCATGTTGTAGCATATATCAGAACTTCATTCCCTTTTATAAGGCTAAATAATATTCCATTGTATGTATATATCATGTTTCATTTATCCATTCTTCTGTTTAAGGATACTTGGGTTGCTTCTACCTTTTGACTATTGTAAATAATGCTGCTAAGAATTCTGATGTAGTAATATCTGTTCAAGTTCCTGCTTTCAATTATTTGGGCATATACCTAGAAGTGGGAATGCAGGTCATATGGTTATTCTATACTTAACTTTATGAGGAACCACCAAACTTTTCCATGATGACTACACCATTTTACATTCCCACCAACAATGTAGAGGGTTCCTATTTCTCTGCTTCCTTACCAGCACTTGTTATTTTTTCTGTTTTTAAAATAAAAGCCGTTCTAGTAGCTGTGAAGTGATATCTCATTGTTGTTTTGGTTTGCATTTCCCTAATGGCTAAAGATATGGAACATATCACATCTTTTCATGTGCTTATTAGCCATTTATATTTCTTCTTTAGAGAAATGTCTGCTCAAGTCCTTTGCCCATTTAAAAATTGGGTTGTTTGTCTTTTTGTTGTTGAATTGTAAGAATTTTTTTTTGAGGTACCAGGGCCAAAGATTGAACCCAGGACCTCGTATATGTGAAGCTGGCGATCAACCATTGAGCCACATCGGCTCCCCTGAGTTGGTTTTTAGGTTTTATTTTGCTTGTTGTTTGTTTGGAGTTTGTTTAGGAGGCACTGGGAACTGAACCCAGGACCTCCAATGTGGGAAGCAGTCACTCAACTGCTTGAGCCACATCCACTCCCAGGAGTTTTTATGCATTCTGGATATGAAACCCTTATCAGATATATGGTTTCCAAATATTTTCTCCCATTCTGTAGGTTGTCTTTTTGCTTTCTTGATAATGTCCTTTGATGAACAAAATATTTTAATTTTGATAAAGTCCAATTTATCTGTTTTTTGTTTTTGTTGCTTATTCTCTGGTGTAAGGTTTAGTTTCATATTCGAATATGAGAGTTTTGCCTAAGTGTGATCCTGATTGAGGAGCAAGTGAGCAGTTGTAGAAGGCCTAGTATGGTGGTTCCTGACTTTGTGATCACCAAAAACCCTTTTCATTATTTTCTTCTGAGACTTGAGATATTTTTCCTAATTAAAAAGAAACCCAGAATTTAATAAATATTTCTTGTACATGAGAGTATATTTAAGATGCTCTTTAAGAATGAGAGATTAAGAATATCAGATCATCTTCACAGCTAAACCACCTGAATACAACATTGCAGAGAAAAAAATAGGCAAAAATTACCATAAAGAAACAGAGTGGCTCCAGATCAGAGCAGAATGTCACTTTAAATATTAAGGGTGAAATCTGAAGGATATGGAGGTTTGTTAGCCTGGGAAGATTTTTTTTAAAAGAAGAAAGAAGGGAAGTCTTTGAGATAAATTTTGGCAGTGCCCATCCAACCACTGTCCTGGGAAAAAAAAACCTCCATGCTTGTCTGACTCCATTGACAGAGCTATGTTTATTGAGAGGAAGGACAGTACCTGTCTATTTTAGCTGGGTTCCATTAAACTTCTACTACCTGCCCCTTGTGTGAGTTCAGGTTCAGCAAGCAACATTCTAATCATAATTTGGTTGCCTATATAGGTTACCCCACAGGGAAAGAATGTGCTGGTCATGCTTGGAGAACTATTCTGGCCTGTGTGACTGTGATAATTCTCATTACAAATTAATACATTGTCCTAGTTTGTTCATCAGCCTCTGTGAGTTTGGTTAATATGACAGATGATCATTTCTTGAGTGGGTTTTGGAGCCAGCAAGGCTGAGAGCCAAGCAACCTCACCAAGGAATGTGGCCTGTAGACTCCTGGAGGGCAGACAGTGAGCCCAATTCATCTCTGTCCCTAGCTTGTAGCACAGGGCCTGTCACCCAATACTAAGCTCAGTGTTATTTTTCCAAATTAGACACTCCTTGATATTAAAACCCATTTTATAATTGCAATCTCATTTTATAATTAATTGAAAGCATGTGATAACCAATCAGAAATTTTTAAAATGGCTTTTAAAAAAATTTACCTAGATAATATACATTTATTTTAGAAAATAGATCTAAGTAAAAAGAAAAAAAGAAAAACTATCCATATTTTGATTACCTAGAAAAAAAAACCATGTTAACATTTTGATATACCCTTTCAGATTTACAAATGCATATATATTTAAATATTCATATGTTGTTACACAAATGGAATCATACCATAATGCAATTTTTTTATAATTATTTTTTTTAAAGAAGCTTTAGATTACATAAATATTACATAAAATTATAAGGAATTCCCATCTGCCCCACTCCCTCCTACACTTTCCCATATTTAACAACATCCTTCATTAGCGTGGTACATTTGTTAATATTGATGAACCCCTATTGAAGCATTCCTACTAGCCATGGACTACAGTCCACATTATAGTTTACACTTTGTCCTACACAATTTTGTAAGTTATGACAAAATATACAATGGCCTATATCCATCGCTGCTTGCCCTTTTTTTTTTTTTTTTTTTTTTTTTGAGGCACCGACCCCACATATTGAACCTGGGACCTCATATGCAGGAAGTCGGCGCTCAACCGACTGCTCCCCTGTGTTCGTTTTGTTTGCTTGCTTATTGTTTGTTTTTGTTTGTTTGTTTCTAGGAGGCAGCAGGGACCAAACCTAGGACCTCCCATGTGGGAAGCAGGCACTCAACCGCTTGAGCCACATCTGCTCCTCAGCTTGCCTTTTTTTCAACTTAAAATATATGGTGAAAATATTTCCATGTCAATAAATAATCTATGGAATCATTTTTTGAAATTATTTTATTATTTTAGGTTTTTTTTGAGAGTAGGTATAGGTTTACAGAAAAATCATGCAGAAAATACAGTTCATATATACCCCCCAAACAGAGTTTTCCTGATTATTAACACTTAGCAGTTACCTTTGTTGTAATTGATAAAATGATGTTATTATTATTATGCTATTAACTATAGTCCATAATTTACACTAAGTTTCACTATTTGTGTTGTACAGTCCTACGTTTGTTTGTTTTTTAAGTTTCATTCTAGTAACAAATTACAATGTAAAATTTCCCCTTTTAACCACATTCAATATAGGCAATTGTTATGTGTTAATTACATTCACAATGTGTCCTACCATTACCACCATCCATTATCAAAACTTTTCCACCCCGGTCCCTGGTAACCTGTATTCTAGTTTCTGACCCTATAAATTTGCTTATTCTAGTTATTTCATATCAGTGAGGTCATACAATATTTGTCCTTTTGTGTCTGGCTTATTTAACTCAAAATGATGCCTTCAAGTTTCATCTATGTTGTTGCATGAACTTTTATTCCCTTTTATGGCTGGATAATATTCCATTGTATGTATATACAATTTTTTTTATCCATTCATCTGTTGAAGGACACTTGGGTTGCTTCTGTCTTTTGGCAATGGTGACTAATGTTGCTATGTACATTGGTGGACAACTATTTGTTCAAGTCCCTGCTTTCAGTCTTTTGGGTATATAACTAGAAGTGGTATTGCCAAGTCATATGCTAATTCTATACTTAACTTTCTGAGGAACTGCCAAACTGCTTTCCATAGCAGCAGCACCTTTTTACATTCCCACCAATGATGGCGAGTATTCCTATTTCTCCTCATCATCTCCTATGCTTGTTATTTTCCATTTTTTGCATAGTAACCATTCTAATGTGTGTGAATGGTATCTCATTGTGGTTTTGATTTTCATTTTCCTAATGGCTAATGATATTGACCATCTTTTCATGAGTATTTTGGCCATTTGTTTATCTTCCTTGGAGAAATGTCTGTTCAAGTTTTGCCCATTTTTTAATTGGGTTGCTTGTTTTTTTATTGTTGTTGAGTTGAATTTCTTTATATGTTCTGGAAATTAAATCCTCTTCAGATACATGGTTTCCAAATATTTTCTCCCATTCTATAGGTTGTCTTTTTACTTTTGTGATGAAGTCTTTTGAAGCAAGAAAGGTTTTTAATTTTCGGGAAGTTCCATTTTTCTATTTTTCTTTTGTTTCTCATGCATTTGTTATATATGGAATCATTTTTAATGGCAGCATGGCTGTAACATAACTTAAACATTCTGTTGTTGATCATTAAGTTGTCTACTTTTTGCTATTATAAAAAACACTGCAAATGACATATTTATTATTTTTTTAGAATAAATTTGTAGAAGAGGTATTGTTAGGTGAAAGCATGTGCATGATTTAAAGCTTTTGATATACATAGCCAAATTATTCTCTAGGAAAATTGCATTAATTTATCCAACCACTAGCAATGTTTGAGAGGTCTAATATTTCCAGTCTAGGCTTTCTCCAACTTAGTATTATTTGACATCCCTCGAGCTCAGTGCCACTACAACTCACAGGAGCCTCAGCAACTATTTGGGAATTCAGATGCACCTTTTCTCTTCAGTCTCACCATCTCCCTCCAATTCCAGACTTGGTCAATCCAAACCTAAGCTCCAATATCCCCTCCCTTTCTTCTTTACAGATCTTGAACTTCCAATAGGGAAGCTGTAAATGGGCTTTTGAGTAGGATTGTCAGATAAAATCAGGATGCCAAGTTAAATTTGAATTTCAGATAAATAACAAAGTATACCTTAGTATATGAACCAAATATTGCATGGGTCATACTATTGTCGGAGAGGCCCTGGGAGGTCTTGGAGAAAGACCCCAACCTAGGTTTAAGAGGGTTCTTGACACAGTTCTGAGAAATAATTCAAGCACTAGTCATATAGTAACTGGAGAATTTAATGTAAAGCGAAAGTGCACACTCAAGACAGGAGTACAGGTGTGCTTGTACAGGTTGCATGAGCCCTGCCTGCTGGGGATAGAGGTACTATTTTATTAAGGTTGGGCTCCCCTCTTCTTCCCTCTCCATGTAAATTAGGACTTATAAGTCCCAACGTTCTCATTGATCTGCCTTATGCAAAAGATGGATTTAAAACTACAACATTTTACTGGTTTTGTATTCCTCGGAGTTGGAACTGTTCAGGGGAGGGGTCATTGAAGCATGTGGTGACGGGTGAGCCTTTTGTCATCTGGTATCTTGGGTCCTAGGCCTTGGACGAGTGATTTTCCACTGTAGTTAGGTATTATCTGATGGTGAGTTTCCCTTGGTCCTCTTCCATTGCCAAATTATCTCCCTTCTCCTACCTTTCCCTACCTCAATACTTATCCTAAAAAATTATTCATTGTTTATCTGAAATTCAAATTTAACTGGCTGTTCTGTATTTTTATTTGCTAAATTCGACAACTCTACTTGGGTATTTTTCTTTATTCTAATACCATCCTGCCTTAAATCTAGCAAAATTCTTCAAAGCATCTGATATTTAGATACTGTTCTCTATCTTCAGTGCTGAAACAGGTTTTTCCATATTTTACATTTCTTTTGTCATTTTTTTTTAATTAGGAGAGAAAGGAATCAACCATGTTTTGTCAAGCTGCTATCTTTTCCCAGAAGTATAAAATCTTTATGAAAAAGTGACTAATTTGAAGAATATGAAGTGGGAGAATGATCATGACATCTAATTTGGAAAAAGTAGGTTACAAAGCATGTATTATAATCCCCCTGTCATTTAAAATGCATTACTTTAAAGTTATAGAAATAATTTTTAATAAGTTTCTGAAGTCAGAACTCAACCCCCTGGTCCTGCCTTTCCTGCAGTTTTACCTTGGACAAGTTATTTAGCCTTTCTGAGTCTCAGTTTTCTCATCTTGCAAAAGGGCATACAGTCCCTCCTGCAAGTTTATTTCCAAGGATGAGCTTCAAGCACTGTGTCTAATACATCCTTGGCTTCTCCACTTTCCCTGCACTACATCACATTGGGGGGGTGTCACCCACAGGGCAGCCTTAAAGGTTGAATTGTCCTGTAGATTGTTCAGCATTGTTTGTTTGTTTGTTTTTTAATGACATATTCTAGGGAATCTTAGATTAAATTTGGGGACAAAGAGATATTATTCAATCTGGTCTAGGTCTAAAGAATAAATTAAAGGGACTTTAATCTTTTAAAACATACTTTATAAATCAGACTGTATGTGTGTGTTTACCATCTATTCAGTCATATATCATCAGGGTTAGTTATGTAAGCAAAAGAAAGATGTTATATCCTGGATCCTCCAACACCTCACCACCACCACCTTGATTGACATCCCACTAAATCTCTGAGAAAAATGTATGAAGGTTGGGTAAGGACTTTATTTACTGTTTTGCAGGCTGGGAATTTGGCTCAATTCCCACTTTAATATTCCACTAAACCAGCTCAAGGCTTACATACAGAATTTCTGTTTGGGGGTGATGGAAAAGTTTTGGTAATGAATGGTGATGATGGTAGCACACATTGTGAAAGTAATTAATATAACTGAATTGTATACTTGAAAGTGGTTAAAATGGGAAATTTTATGTTATGTATATGTTACCACAATAGGAGGAGGAGAGAGAGGAAAGGAAAGGAGGGAGGGAGGGAGGAAGGGAAGGGGGAGAGAGAGAAAGGAAGGGAAGGGAAGGGAAGGAAGGAAGAAGGAAGGAAGGAAAAGAAAGAGTAAGGGAGGGAGGATCAAGGCCTAGGTAAAAAACATGCTTCCCAGCACTCTTGACCTGAGGGTTACACCTTGATATCCTGGGAAGAGTAAAAAAAAAAAAAGAATGGAAAAGAAAGCAAGAGAAAGAGAGCCCTTTCTCCATAAGTCCTAGCAAAGCCAGCCCAGGCTACCTCAGAAAACCACTTTTTAAAATCCAAAGATTAAGTGGAGCCAGCAGGAAAGGATATTCTGTGCGTAAGTAAATGAATTTAACCTCTTAACTCCTTAGCAGTAAAGCCTGAAGATGTCCTTGACCCAAATCAGATTTCCTTTGGCTCAGGAAGGGAGTTTGCATGTGGAAATCCTTGCGCTCCCCCTAGAGTTTATAGTGCATATCCATCACTTAACTGGCAAATTGTGTGTATGTTTTGTCTAGTTTCCCCTCTCCAGGGAGCTTAGCAGAGTATTGGAAATATCTGTTCTTGCAGCCATTTCTTCATTCCTTCCTAGTGCTCCACTTGTGGCTCATGAAATGGATAGTCAAGCCCTTTTACAGCTGTCTTTTTGATGTTATATTCAGGGAGCCAGTGAAATAGATCAGGACATTCTATCAGGTACAATCTAAATGTTTTTCTCAGTGTGTTCTGTAGACCACCTGCATATAAATATTTGTTAAAAAAAAAAAAAAAAAAAAAGATTTCTGGGCCCCTTCTCAAACCTACTGAATCAGAACCTCTGGAGGTGGGGCATTTCTTGAGAACCACTACTATGCACTGCCCAGATTAGGCATTCCTCCATTCTCTATCTCACTTAAAGTTATGCTGAATGATGCTGTAATCAGTGAGCACTGTACAATAACAGGCATGCCAGTCTTTCACCCTGAAAACAGAACACGAAAAATGCCCTTCCCTTATTCAATCCCTTCAATGGAAAATCCTTGAATATGTAGAAAATGCTTTCCTTCTTCCTTTTTCTATGATGTTCTGTTCAGTCTAGATAGAGAGGTCTTATTTACACTTTGAGCTATTCCAAAATTGGGTTAATTCCATCCAACTTTTCATGTGTTCCATCTTTCCAAAGTTCCAGAGTCCTCAAGAACAGTCCCTTCCTCACCAAATTTAGAAAACCTAATGAAATGTGCATAAATATAATTGCTAAGCATAATTTCTCTTTGGAAGTCTGTTTAAAATGCAAATTCATAAGGCCCAGCCCAAAGAATTCCTGGTTCAGTAGATCTTGGCTGGAGCCAGGAATCTGCATTTTATCACATAACCTGAGGTGATTCTGATGCAGAGGACCCTCAGATTATATTTTGAGAAATAAGGTTTTATTTGCCAGAGTTTCCCAAACAACTGTGGTATTCTTGGAATATTTTACAACCAAATTGCATGTAGATTTTATAACCTACAGTTCTAAGCAAATGTTTAATGCTAATATTGGGATAATAAATAGATGTCATAAAGGCCATAATTTCACCCTTTATTAAATTCATGGCAGACATGTGCTCCTTTTTGGATCAATCCAAATTTAGCCTTAGAATGTGTCTTAAGACAGAATTTAGCCACTCCCAGTTGTTTGGAGCTGATTTAAGAGATGGAATATATTTGATATTCCTGAGTAGGTAAAAAAAAAAGATGATAAAAAAGCTTCAATAGGATTAAACCATCTGTATTTATTATCTAGAACCCACCCACGTTAAAACTCCATAGATGTTGTTGGGACAAACTGGCGAAGTATTTAGGGAAAAATAAAATAAATTTCATGTTGAAAAAAATGTTTATTAGCATTTTGAATTAAAAATGCATGTGTTCCTATAAATTAACTATATAAAAACATATACAATGAAAAAGATTTCCTCCTACCTTAGACCTCCAATCCCCATCCACAGAGGCAAACACTATTAACTTTTGAAATAAAAACATACATATTGGGAAAAAAAACATTCAAAGAAATATAGGTGGACATTTATGTAAAACTTGGGATAGGAAAGGATCTCTAAGTTGATGATTAAAAGCAAAACCATAAAAGGGAAAAATGATGGAATTTAACACAAACATTAAAAACTTTCATATGTAAAAAAAAACCCCAAAACACCATAAATGGAGATTGCCATCAAAAATAGTAGGCTCTGAACCTGGGGCTCAAAAATTTGAAATCGTGTGTACAAAATAAAATGTTTTTGTTTAATATTTAATGATGGGGACCACTCATATGTAACAAACCCTAGAAGATTCTGGAACATATAGGGCAAGTGCAATCAATTTGAAGGAAGCCATTGTGGCGGTTTGATATTATTTATGAATTCCAAAAAAGATATTATGTTTATAAACTGGTCTGTTCCTCTGGGTATGACACCCTTTGATTGATTTAAATGCAAAGGCTTTACATTTACTAGATTAAATCAAGATTAGGGCCTTGATTCGAACACATCATTAGGGCATGCAGGATTGAGTCCCTGCCCCCTTGGTGGGCTGTATAAATGGACACTCACTCAACAAGGCAGACAAAAAAAGATACAGAGAAAGAGAGAGAACGCCATAGATACAGAAGAGGAGAAAACTTTGATCCCTGCAGCCCCAGGAAGAGATGAGCCATTTGCCTGATAGTTTACAGCTGACTTCATGAAGAGACCAGAGCAACTGAGCCCGGAAAGAAACTAGCCCTCCAGCCTACAGCTGAGATTGGAAGAAACTGGGCCCATGGGGCCTTAAGAGGAAAAAGGAAGCCTGAACCCTCACTGATATGGGCAGCCATCCTGCTTCAACATGTGGCAACAGACTTGGGTGAGGAAGTACCTTTTATGGTATCTTGGGTTGGACTCTTTTGGGCCTTGTAAGTGTAAGCTTTTGCCCCAAATAAATACCCTTTATAAATCCAACAGATTTCTGGTACTTTGCATCAACACCCCTTTGGCTGGCTAATACAGCCAGCAAGGAAATATTAGTTTGGCCTCTTAATTTTTGACTGCAAATAGCCAAATTCCAACTAATTTAAATAATGACATTATTAGTTCATATAACTGGAAGTACAGATGTAGGGTAGAATTTCAGTTTAACCTCACTCAGAGGCTCTGGCTCCATTTCCCTACAATTCTATTATTTCTCTCCTCCTTTGTATTTTGGATTCAACTCCAGATCCCAGACTTGACATCTATATACAAACTCTAGAGGAAAAAAAACTAACTCTTCCTGAGACTCTCTCTTAAGAGTGAGAAAACTTCTGGAAGCCCCTGGCAAAAATTCCTTCTCATGGTCTAAATATATCCACACCTGAATCCAGAGAAATGTCATGTGCTGACCCAAGAGGAGATCTGAGAAAATATATATTCTTTGAGAGTTTAGTAACTTGGGTGTGTCCTTTTGCTAGCAGAACGCTCTGGGTTCTGGGCTTCTAGGTTCTTGGTTAAGTCATATAAA
>JAQZBX010107384.1:0-10659 GCA_029593785.1 Cabassous unicinctus
CATGTGTATAATAACCTGCCCCCTTCAAATTAGGTGATCTTGACACCCCAAGTGGCTTTCGTAATTATACCTGGGCCTCTCCAGATATCATCTGTAATAATACTCCTTTCTTTGTAGAAAGGTATGCCAACATTCAAATGTCTACTTTGGATTTGAAACTAATTTTATGCTTTTCTCAGAGAAAAAAAAAAAGAAAGAAAGCATGGTGCAAAAGTTATTTTAGATGTGCAGTTATGCAAACCTTTCAACACGTCCCCAGAGGTGCCAGCCTTGTCCTTATACCCAGTTTCAGAGCATTTTAGGTGTTCAGCATAATTCGCACTCTTATTGCGGTACTTTCAATGTGGTTGAGCTTTTAAAAAAAAAATGTTTGCCTTACCTTGAAACTAGTTTGCCCTTTCAAAGCAAAAAGGAGCTGCTGACAAAATCTGATGGTGTTTTATCCTCTACTTAAATTGTAACCTTCTTTCATATATTTATCCTTTTTGGTTTGATGGTGTATGGAGGCAAGTACATCCTGAAAGAAATAAAATTCAAGTCTGCAGTTTTCTAGGGAACTTTTAAAACTTCACACTGGAGCACATTGTTTCTTCCTGACATTAATTGGGAGGTAAATTAACTTTCCCTTCCCTTTCTGTTTTGTCTCCGCTTCCAGTGACAGTGGTGCTGTTTGCAGCTCTAAGGCGGCAGCGGAAAAAAGAACCTTTGATCATTTCCAAAGAGGACATCCGAGATAACATTGTCAGTTACAATGACGAGGGTGGTGGAGAGGAGGACACCCAGGCCTTTGATATCGGCACCCTGAGAAATCCGGAAGCCATAGAGGACAACAAATTACGGAGGGACATTGTGCCCGAAGCCCTTTTCCTACCCCGGCGGACTCCAACAGCTCGCGACAACACTGATGTCAGAGATTTCATTAACCAAAGGTTAAAGGAAAACGACACGGACCCCACTGCCCCGCCGTACGACTCCTTGGCCACCTACGCTTACGAAGGCACTGGCTCGGTAGCCGATTCCCTGAGCTCGCTGGAGTCGGTGACCACGGATGGGGATCAAGACTATGCCTACCTTAGTGACTGGGGCCCTCGATTCAAAAAGCTTGCGGATATGTACGGAGGCGTGGACAGCGACAAAGACTCCTGATCCGTTGCCACGCTGAGATCTGTGACGTGGCGATTTCTTTCTATTTACCCACTGCTCTGTGAAGGGTTCCCTGTTCTGCCCCTTCCAAAAGTCAATGGCTGCAGTCTGTGTGGATCAAATGTTAGAGACTTTTTTCTAGTACACTTTTATGAGCTTCCAAGGGGCAAATTTTTATTTTCTAGTGCATCCAGTTTACCAAGTCAGTCCAACAGGCACCGCGCTAAAGGAGAGGACAGGGAGCAGTATTTTCACCTGTCCTCTCAGGGCAAGCGTGGACCGTGCTCTTTCCACTGACCTGGTCTCTTTCCTGCGTGTCACTGCGTCAGGTCAGATGACTGCCGTAACTGTACATTTCACATGCTAACGGGGTAAGGAATTGTGCTGTCATGGCTAAAACATAATTTCAGTAAAAGAAACAAGGGGGGAGCAACCGTGTTGTTGTTCCTGGTACATCAACTCTCAAGGAGATCATAAAACTATATATGGGTGTGTATTTCTGTCACAACAAATTCCAAATGACATCTTCCCATCCTGTTTTGTTCTTCAGTAATTTTTCTGGCACCAATTACTATTCAAAACATTGAATCCACCAGTGGATTCTCGTTCCTCTTAAGGAATAGAAGCAAATTAAATGGTAACATTCAAACACAAAAACAACAATTTGGTAAGACTTCGTTGCTTGCTACTCGTTCACAATTTGTTATATATAAGACATGTAAAATGGTTCCCTTGTGGCCTATAAGGGAAGAGGGGAAATGGCTAATAATGCTAACCTAGGAAATATTTAGCATATTTTAAAGTTTTGGTCACCAAATGTATCATGGATCACTTGAAATTATTTCAGCCATCAGTAGGCTAATTACAAACAAGTCTAATTGTCTAAAAAATTCCTGAATGAACTTTTCTAAGACAAATTTTACCTCCTTCCCTGTAGTTTTGGTCAGTATTATTCTTATATACTTGAAAGTAGCAATTTGAAGTATAATAATTCATATTCTTCAGACACTTTGTATACAACTAGTATGAATGAGTAAAGTAAGATTAAATAAAGCTCAAATGCTGCTCTTGGAGTTTGATGGAGAGGTAAAAGTCAGCCTCATTGGAACCTGATACCCCATCCTTCATGTCTGGTAACATCTATACATTTATATAACAATGATAGATATATGTGGACAACTTTGGGATCACAGAGAAAACCTACATATTACATGTTTGGAAGATGTTTACAAAGGAAAACTTGGATACCTTCAGCAAAAGTGGTTCAGATCATAATTAAAATGATAGCTGATTTTCAAAAGCATTAATATTTTTCATTGTTTTTAACTTTGTTTCCATGGCAACCCTGCCATTTTTGTCATTGAACTAATGATACAGTAATGGTCTCAAACTACTACAGAAAAGTAATGTAAAAATCCATCCAATCTATTATTTCTTTAATATGCAATTAGCATCATAATCAGTTATTATCCTTAGGACCTAACAGAACTGAACTAATCCTTTTGGCAGGTTCAAATCATTTATTTCATACAGCTGCTCTAATGATTTTTATCATTAGAATCTTACATTGATCAGTGATCAGAAATTTCCAAAGTACTGTAATGAAAACATCCTTTTTTTCTGAAAACTTAAAAAACAGCCTGTGTATATATAATATGTACTTAAGAATATGCTGGCTTCATTTGTTAGTCTTAAGGATTTATTTTCAATTAATGTTAATTTTCTACGGATAACCATAGTGTCATTTCCATTTGGAGATAGTGTCACATCAGCACATATTTTCTATGTGGAAACACATTGCTGTTTATTTAACTTTTAAAATAGGCATATTATCTAGGTAGTAAAGAGAAGATCTTTAAAACAAAGGGAATGCAGTAATTTTGTTTGCCCATATAATTCCTTGTGTTTCCTGAATGGTTTTCTGCTTTGAAATGGACTGCCATGTATACTAAGATTTTCCTGATTGGGCTCTTTCTTATAGGATTTTCTTTTTCTAGCTCTTCACACACACACACACAAACACACACACACACAAACACACACAGAGGGAGAGAGAGAGAGAGGAATACAAAACAAAATGATACATGAGGGCTTCACTATAATGAATCAATATGTGTCATAGTCACAGGTAAGTGTTGGAAAAAAGATAACTTAGTAGAGTTAAGTAATAAGAATTAGCTATATATAGAAATAGAACAGCATCATAATTACATGGCTAAATGTAAAATTAGAGTTCTCTATCCTTATGTGTCATGTCATTGTATCGAGCCAAGAAAGATAGCCCCGTAAAAAGGAGGTGGGGGGGGCCTCCTCAAAAGGCTTTCTTTTGAACTTTTGGTGTTAATTGGAATTTCTGACGTTGACAATGGCCACTTCCCATGTTTAAGGGTAAGTTTACTTTCTCCTCATAAATATAAGTAAGTCCTACTGGAGAAGACTATTTGAGCTATGATTAGTATGGTGTTTTATCTCACCCTAAAAACTTCACATTGTAATAAGAACAGACTACTGTGACTAACTGATGAAATAACCATTTAATATCTTACCACAAAAGCTGATGATAAAATTGCTTTCTAAGAAATTGGATAATTTTTGAGACTCAGGATGAATATTTAACACTAAGGTCCTGAAAAGTATCAAATTTCAGTGATATTTTCCTATGATTAAGGATTCTTAAAAGAAAAAAAAATAAAACAAAGGGAGAAAAAAGACTCTCTGATGTCTTCAAAACAATATGAGCCACAGTTTCATTCTCTTGTGATATCTCCCTCCAAAATAGCAGCTCAAATACCATTCCATGTGAAGACCTTTTTCTTTTCTTTTTTTTTTTTTTTCAGTGCTAGAACTCAGACCAAGATGACTGTAAAACTGCTAGAGAAAAAACTAGTTCTCAGATCACTTTTCACAATTACTGAAAGATCGCTGGAGAAGAAACTAGTTCTCAGATCAATTTTTCACACTGTCTCTTTCCTGATATTAGACGTTGGTGATGAGAAAGATGGAAGGAGACTGGAAAGAAGTAACCTTTTACTATATGCCTTAAGTGCTGAAAAATGAAAATTTATTAAATATAAGTAGATTGCTTTTGTGAGTTGTTTCAAAGACTTGGAGGTCTTTCTGACCATTTTCGTTGCCCTCTATTCAAAAGGGAAAATTTTCTTCAAATCACAAAGATGTCCCCAAGAATAAGCTGAAAATTTAAAACATTCATCCATCATTGACCATAAGTTTAAAGCGCCTTCACTTCATGACCATTTTCTGTTGAAAGGCATGGAAATAAGTAAATAAATCAAAGGAGAAAGAAGTTAGGATAGTTCCACAGAATCATAAGAAAGGGAATCTGGGCATGGCAAATATATGTTATTTTCCAGAAATTTCCTAGCTTCATTATATGGGTGCATAAAGGGAAGTGCAGATCCAAAATGACTCCATTTTCAGACAGAACAAAACCCGGCAATTCAATTTTAATTCAGTATAAAAATGGTGTGGTTTAGTTTTCATTTTCAGCTCCCAAAAATTGTACAAAAAAATTTTTTTAAATGAAACTCTATCTTAGAAGCATCCAAATTTTACAGATCCAAGTTAACTTTAGAATGCTTCCATTGCTTACATAATATTTAAGTACATAAAATTTAGATGCCCTGATTTGCTGAGCTTTGCCTTGAAATGAGCATTTCAATGGAATTAATGACATATAAATTTGAGTTGAGCACTCCTGGATTCTGTATATTTGAGATCCATAAAAAGTCTATGCAGTTGAAAGGAGAAGACAGAATTGATTGCTGGGAGCAAACTAAATGTTTAAACTGAGTACTCTATGAGCTAAATTCATTTTCCCCAGGACCAGAGCCATCAAATAAATTCCTTTACCCTAAGTTTGAAGTGGTGGGATTACTTTGGAAGAACGCTTTAAAAAGTTATGAAAGGTATGCTCTGAAAAGGATCATTTTAGTGTAATTTTATTTTTTATATCTTCATCTAGATGACATCTTTTCTGAGTTGTGACATTGTGGCAGAGGATTCAAAATCCAAGCAGCCCATTGTACTTAACACTACAACTCAGCCTTCTTTATCAGATTATAAGAGTAGAAAGATTTAACACTTGGTAAATTGGTCTCAGGAAGATTAACTATTTCCTAAGTTCTGACAAGCAGCTTTCTTTTCCAAAGAATAAGAATTCCAGTCTTGTCTCCTTAAAAAATTCAGTGACTATTATGGTTGTGGCATTTTTCATCTCCCTTTGGCATCTTTATGGAATAATTTTCTAAAGGGATAATTCTCTACTAAAAATACCAGACCCCGACCATATTTAACATGGAGAGCTATACCCTCTTAGAAAAGAAATACATTGACTCACACACTTGCTCAAAGTTAATAAAGAAATAGTTCATTTTTAAAGCCAGAAGTTTATGGTCTCTGCACCGTCAATTTAATTTAAGCATTGCTGAGACAATCTTTAATCTACTCCCCATTTTGTAATACCTTATTTATGAGGCATTTTCATTTTTTAATTTGGGGGGGGCAGGGGCATTAGCCCACCAGAGCCAGCCGGCAGATGAAAGTGCCGAAAGGAGGTCAAATGGAAACAAAGGCTATTACCCACTGTATTTCAGACAGGACTGAGGCACTTAGCCAAAGAGCCACTGGGTTATTAGATTAATTTCAAAAGAGCTTTTACAAGTTGCTTAATTCCATTTTTTTTAAAAACCCATGGACCACAAACTCAAATTTCTCCTCAAATGGGGTTAATTTGACAAATGAGGCATGGATCCAGCGTTGTAGAAAAAGCATTCCACTATAATGAGATCTTGGCCTTCCTTGTGAGTCTACACTATTTATGTAAATATGTCTGGAGGCACCTTCTATAAGCTTTTAGTTTCCTATGATCTATTAGTTTAGCGCTTATTAAAGAATCAGATGTATAGAATTACTAGGCATTCAGGGGGGATGTTGTGTAGCAAACTGTACTATTTTGTTTGTGATTCTTTTCATTGCTTTGAAAGTAAACTGCATAAGAATAAGCCTTATAAAAAATGCTATGTGCGTCTTCAGTAGTAACAAGCTAAGGCAATTTGGCATTCTCCTACTGGGGTTTGTGGTTTTTAAATCCAGAAAATAAAAGTTTTGTTTTTCATTGTTTGTAATTAAAAGTACTCCCAAGTATAAATTGAAACTGCTGTCACCCTTGAAATTCACTGGCTGGAGTGCTCAATTCATGTCATTTTTCTCAGTAACATTCATGTCTTTAGTAACAACACCACCTGATGGAAAAAAGCACTGCTCAGCATTCATCAACATATCTAGTTAGGGAGATTTTCCTAACTTCATAGTTTATATCAGAAAGTTTTGTGTATTAAAGGATGGGGTTGAAACAATTACCTTTTAGCTCAGTATCAGCCGGGCCTTTTGTTGTAGCAAATACGCACTCCTTGAACCGGTTTCTTTTGTTTTGTTTTGTTTTCTTAGACTTAGAAATTTGAAAAGAATGCAATTTAAAAAAGTGATTTCTCACAAAGAGTAAATATGCCTTTTGCAAATCAATTTTTGTAACAACTTATTTATATGCTATTACTTAATAAACTGTTTTTTTCTAACTTGTTTTTTTTTTTTTCCAATTCTCTCAAACTATTGTTTGTAATTACAGAGACAAAAAAAAATGTACCTGCTGATATACTATCTTTCTGGATCTGCTGTTTTAACCTCTCAGATAGCTAACTAAAGCAACTTGTTAGACAATGATTAGCTTGTAAACAATAGCTTCTCCCAGCCAGCAGTATAACATCGGCACTGCCCTACAGGCTTCTTACTGCTGGGACATCAGGAATTATATTGTTATTTAAGGAATCGCTGTATTAAGAAGAAAGCTGTTTATCCTCATGGTAATTGCTTTGGATAAAAAAAGACAGTACTATATTTTTACCCATCCAAAATCTCCATCCATTATTTCACTCCCATAAAAACAATTGTCTTTGGATCTCTGACTTAAGTAAGAAAAAACAAGAGCCAGACCAAAGGGAATTAAGAATAAAATCCTTCTAGCTTTCTGATTCTATGAGTAAATAAAGTGTTCTTAGCATATTCAGAGCTATAATATTTTACATGCTTGTTCTTTTTTAAGCTGCCTCTTATTTCTACAGAGGCCATTTCATTATTTTTTTAACTGGGAGAATTCATAGCTTTGCAAATGAGATTTTCGTTTATTCACTCCTTTGTTCAATATATATTAGACACTCCACTGTGTGCTGTGGAATATTCAAGCTAGATTGTTGTATTTTTCCTTTTTCCCCAAAAGCTCATGGTCTAGGAGAGATGCCATAACCTCAGAACTCTAGTACATTCCAAAAGGTGGCACAGAGATATCTTAAGAAAGGTACAGATGGAAGTGTTACCAGCATTCATAGGAAGGAGAAACTGTTTGGGAACTTTAGGAATTAGGAGGATTGAGATAAAGGGAGATGAGAAAGGCATGTCAGAAAGAATAGCAAGGAAAATAGGAAAGAGACACATGTTTAAGCAATACAATTGATCTGAGCTGAAGTCCCTAGCAGGACCCGGCATGGCAAAGTCAGGTGGCACCAGAACATGGAGGAACCCTACGCCAGAGCAGTGGATTTTTGTTGTTGTTCTGTTTTTGTTTTTTTGTCATTCAGTCTAAAGTTAACTTGGTAGAAACCCACAGAAAAGAATGCTGCAATTAGCCATCTGCTTTGTGAAGGACATGTACATTGTATTGTGGACAATGAAATATGTCCCTAGAGCCAAGGATCCCCACCCTATCCTGACTCTGCAACACCACCAGGACTGGGGCACACCTGTGGCAGAATGCTAAGAAATGTTCTTGACCTTTTGGGACTATAGGCAGGAAGTAGGCAACGGGATGTCCAAGGGCCCAGTTCAGAGAAGCAGTCTTCTGCAAACATCTAGACAGATTAATCTACCCTTTCCCACCACCATAACAAACAACCTCCCGTGATAATTATTAACCTCAGCTGCTGCAACAGACAAAATCTGAACCCTCCATAAAGTAAATTCCTCACTCTTGCAAAATCCAGAGTAGCTGGATCTTTCTCCCTCTTGTAGCTCTGCCATTTGGAATACATGGCCTTCAAGGTGACTGTCACAGGGAAGGAGAACAAGCTGGATGATCATATGGGATGTTCCTAAAAGCAAGGCCTGGAAGTGGCTTATACCACCTCTGCTCACATCTCATTGGCCAGAACCCAGTCTCACAACCCCAAACTGGGCAGAGGCTGGGTCATGTGGGCAAATACATGTTTATCTCGTGAGGACTAAGAGCCTCTGCTACCTATAGGTTCTGTGCTTGTCAGCCTGGCTATTATCTTTCCCAGTTCTCCTCAATTCTGTTCATCATATCAAACCATTTCAAATGTTAATCATGACAGGAAGTCACACGCAAATATAAATTTCACCCACTTTTTAGGAGGTGGTTGCCCACCATCGCTGCCTTCAATGCCCATGCAGACATTGCTAATCAATGGACACATTCTTTCCTGGGTCTCCTAGATAGAACCTTAGTGTCCCTAACAGGAAAGCCCAAACAGCCACAACAAGACATCAGTGTTGACCTGGTTGCCATCCCAAACCTAAGAGATTAAGTGTGCTAGCAAGAGTCTTGTTTTCCTGCATTCTAAGTGTTAATTGCTACTCACCACTGATATTTGGGAAGAGCATTCTGGTCTTGGTAATGTCACAAGTTTGAAAGGACTAAGGAAGAAATTCAGTCTGTTAGTATAACGAGCTCACATCTTTATTTCATAAAATAGACTGAGCGAGCAGGCGTGTATCTCTCTGAACAATTCAGATATTAATTTCAGCTTAGTTGAATGTTCTCCTCTCAGTGATACTCCAAACCTTTACACTGATTCTGCAAAATTGTTTGAGAAGTTAGGGCCAGGCATGGATCGAGGTTACAGGACTACAGGGGTAATCAAGACACACACACCCTGCTCTGTGCGCACAACTTCCATCAAGGGCCGCCGTGATGAAATCTCCTGTTATTAATCTTAGTTTGCCTGACTAAGCATTTTGTGCTGAATGACAGCCAGATTCTTTCCAAATATGCCATGAATAGATATGGCTATTACCTAGGGGTAGATTGTCTCCTACCTCTCTCTTTAATATACTTATTCATTTTTTTAATGTCTCCCTTGATATATTAGATCATCTTTATTGCTTCCTGAGCCATTTAGTCTCAAAAACTTAACTTTTAACGGCGACTGTGTCCTGTTTGCACATTGGTAAGAAAATGTCTCCTTATAGTCGTAAAGGATAGGTTTTATTAAAGCTTTTAACTTCGTTTAGCTGTGTGATAATAATGCCTTACTTTTACACAGCACTTTAGAAATAACTGACATTTATATTACTTAATATATTTCTCACAACAGCCCTGCATAATAGGCTGGATCATACTCATTTCATAAACAGAGAAAGTGGGGTGCCTAGAGGTCCCCATCACAGGAATTAGAATTAAACTCACTTTCTTAACTCAGGCACTTAACTCCATCCTGCCACTGAACCTACAGTTTCTCCTTTGCATGAATAAACTCAATTCCACCCATTTGAGGGAAATATTTATTGGAAGAAAAAGGATTATTCTTTTTCCTTATATATAAATTCTGATAATGTTGGACTCTGCCGATGGCTGCAGCCTCAAAGGCATTCCTCTCCATAGGATCAGTCCAAAGGCTCTGTGAAGGGAAAAAAATAAAAGCTGAAAAGTAAAATCCTGTTTATTAACTTTAATTAGTCAAGTGAGTCCTATTATAAAATTAATTTTAAAAAAAAAACAGTATTCCCAAGGAAAAATATCCCCAAGAAACAAAATATTCCACCCAAGACTGCAAATACTTTAAGTGTTTATATAAAAATAATCTTGGGAAGCGGCTGTGGCTCAATTGGTTGGGCTCCCGTTTACCATATGGGAGGGTCTGGGTTCGATTCCTGGGGCCTCCTGGTGAAGGCGAGTCCCCGTGTGGTACAGTGAGCTGGTGCAGCAAGATGACCCAACAAAGAAAGACAAGCAGACACAGAAAAAAGCACAGCAAATGGACACAGCAGGCACAAGCAGCAAGGGGGGGATGAATAAATAAAAATAAGTCTTTAAAAAAAAATAAAATAAAAATAGTCTTGACAATAGGGATACTTCAAACATCAAATTACATCAAATTGTGGTGAGCCATCTGAAGGGTGGCAATGCCCTATGAGAAGAGAAGGAAAAGAATTAGAAATTCTTGTTGCTCTTTAGGAGATTCAGACTCAGACTGAGAGGAGGAGGGAGGAAGCCACCACCAGCTGTGAGCACCTAGTGACCCCAGTTCTCTACCCTCATAGCTCCGCGTCTGTGAAGCCCCAGTGAAACCCGCAGTTTAGTTACCTGGGGGCCTGTGAGGCAGAGTAACAACTACAAACCTTTGTTTACAAACTAAATGGAATGTATCTTTCCTTATTTCTCTCTAACCAAACATAATTTCTGTTTTGAACCCTGATTCCTGTGGG